>CANTUR010000530.1:0-83457 GCA_947683625.1 Mallotus nudiflorus | reverse complement strand
CTGCTGAAATTTTGATAGATTTCTCGTAAAATATGACTACCGGTCCGAGTCTAATTTTGATTTTTGATTGAGTCTTTCTATAGTAATCCTAGAAGTGTAGAGTTACAAATTTATTTCTGATGATTATTATTATTTTATTTCTAACTGCGCTGAGACCGAGGCATATCGGACCAGGCCCGTTGAGTTTTTTCTTGTGGAGCGCTAATCAATGAGTTATTATACTGTATATATGCATTGCATATAGGAATGCATGACTTAGGATTTTTTCATTTCATTATATGCTTTTAAAAGTGATTTAAATTATAATATGATTTGGTATAATTTTAGTTTATTTTTAGTATATTTTCATGTATATGTCTGCATATTTCTATATACATTTACGATATCTTTGGTATATTTAGGGTTTATTTTTAATATATGCATGCTAGGTAATTAGGTTTATTTTTAGTATATTTAAGTATATATATACATGTTTTAAATGTATATTTATTCATAACTGTTTTATTAAATGATTAGTATACTTAGGTACATTTTCAGTATATTTTAGGTATATTCCTAAACAAATGCATGTCATATTATTGATTTATACTTAAATTATTTTTAAGTATATTTTTAGTATATTTTTGATATATTTCCAAATAAATGCATGTTTTATTATTGATTTATAACTTAACATATTTTTAGTATATTATGCGTTTATTTTAGTATATTTCATGATTGATTCAAATTTATTTTACATATATATACTTGAAATATACTTAGTTTATTTTAAGTATATTTTTGGTATATATATGGTTTATTTTGCTAGTATGAATGTCATCTTATATTATTTTATTTTCTGGATGTATGATTTATTTTTAAATGAAGGATATCAATAGAACGTGCTACCTAGTGGGCAGCACTAGGATCATATACGTACCGGTGCGATAGATTTAGGTTTGAGTGAGAAATTAATTGTGGCGATTATGATTTGATTGGATTGAGATGTGATGTGATTGATAGTGTGATTGTTGGAGCTCGGTTGACCAAGTGTCTCGAGGCCAATCACACTGACAGTTAGACTGCTGAAGTTCGATCGACTTAATGTCTCGGGGCTAGTCTACTATCCAAAATGGAATAAGTGATTTACTTGGATTTAGTGAGCTTGTATGGCTAGAGTGATGATATGGTTGATTAAGGTTGCAATTAATAGGGTTCTATTTGATCCTTCATGTATTAAAATAAATGTTTTATGCATTTATTATAATTATAAAAGTAGAGTTTGGCATTTGTGTGAAATGCATGTATATGCATATATATATATATATATAAGAATGCTTGATTGGATATAGTTAGATTGCATGTTATATAGTATAATAATTTCACTCAGTAAGGTCTGAACCCCCTCAATTATTTTTTTTAGGAGATCTATATCGTCAAACCTAGTAGTAGAGTACTTCGTCGGTGTTCTTCCATCCCAACTATTTTATGTAAATGTATATTTTTGAACTCTGATTTGTATTCTAAAAACTGCAATATTAGTGTTATTGTATCAGGAGAGTATTATTTTATTTGATACTTTATACTCTAAAAAAATTGTATTTGAACACTGTATGAATATATATTTGTTTATGAAAACATATTAGAGTATCCATTTTTATATATTAATTCTAAAATTTTTTAATTCTATCGTACTTTTTATTTATTTATTACATGTTTTTATTTTCTAAGGCTTGCTACAGGTTCTGGATTCGATAGAATTTCCATTCCCTAGCGCTGATCATAACTCCTAGTTTTTGGTCGTGACACAAGCTATAGGGACCATTGAAATAGAGGTCTTCTCTACTGTAGTATCCTTGACTAAAGCCAAGTAACCCTGACAACCTTTCCTCAACATCTTCTTAGCAGTGATAACGGAGCTAAATTCTGAGGTGTAGAACTCTTGTCACCCATAAATCTAAATTCTTCTTCATCAGAAATTATGAAAATCACCTCTTTACTACCAATAATCAACCACTGCATAGGTGTTGAAACAACCAAACCATTCTCCACATCACATCAAGATCAATACACCCTAAAGACTGAATTCACGAATTACTCTCTGAATTTCAGTTCTCAATTCGGATGCCAACATAAATCAAACTTAATCCTGCAACACACAGTTCTATTAGTCTCCTTTTATACTGTATCACATATACAACATGATGTGACAAATTGAAGAGTTTACAGGTATCTTCTCAACTGACCATTCTTTTCTTACTCTATGTAATAACTGTGTAGGTAATAATCCCTCCTTGCAGATGGATGGAAGTATCTTAAAACTCACTCTTTAGACTTTAATCATGTGCTACAGTCGAAACTAACCATTTTGCCATCAAAGAGTATTAAAGTTGATTCATCTTCATTAAACATCTTCCAATTCCTTCATCAATGCATAAACAAAACAATTATCATTCTTGGTTAAGTGCTATCAAGTCCTTATTAAACTTAGATATCCTAGCCACAAATGCTACAAGTTCAAAGGGCTGCTTGTACCTCTTACAATGACTACTTCAGCCTTTGAGTTACAGTTGCCTCTGACCTACCCCTATAAGATTGGGTGTAGTAGGGCTGAAACTATAACCACAACTTTAACTTGAAAAGATTGATTATCAATATTGTCTTTACAGAAGAAGCAGTTCGTATTCACCTCGCTGAAAAGACATGGAAATCAACAAGATTCCAAACATAGAATATACGCATAATGGACATATCTTAAGTTCTCTACCAAAATAGAGATTACATATGTTGTACAACCGAAGGTATCAACACTACACCCTGTAGAACTCTTGTTGCATGAGTAGTTATCATTAAAATGCTCAGCCACAGGCTCCACATTCTATTGTCTACGGTGATCATCTGGCCTTATAAATTCATCTTACCCTACACTTAACGGCTACATAAGGGGGTAAAACCTCATGCTTAAAAGACTTTCTATCATTGGTCTCATCGACCGATGGAGCGACTCACGCTCAACGACATCCAGAAAAGAACAAAAATAAATAAGTAATTCAAATAATCATAAACAACAACAGACGTCCTACTGGTTATGCGAATTTCTAAAGCAAGGAAAACTTTTCAAGGACATGATTGAACCTAATTTAACTGCACTAGTTCCAGAGAAAACACAACTTTGAAAACTAGGTCACAATACTAAACCTAGGCTCTGATACCACCTTTGTCATGATATAAACCGAGAGTCATGATTGGCGCTAGGGAATGAGAATTCTTTCGAATCCGAAATACATAGCAAGCCTTAAAAATAAAAGCACATGCAGTAAATAAATAAAAATTATGACTGAATTAAATATTTCAAATAATATATAAATATAAATACTCAATATCCTTTCATAAATAAAAAATGTTCATACAATATACTGGATACAAAGTATCAAAAATAAAAATAATACTCTTCTAATACAATAATACTACTACTGCAGTTTCTAGAATAAAAATCAGAGTTTAAATATAAATTTACATAAAATAGTCGGGACAGAAGAACACTGACGAAGAGCTCTACTACTAAGGCTAACAATATAAGATCTCCTAAAAAAATAATTGAGGGAGGGGGGGGATAAGACCTCATTGAGTGAATTATTATAATATATATACATGCAATCTAAAACCATAACAGTCAGACATCCGTATATATATATATATATATATATATATATATATACATACACACATTTCACACAAATGCCAAACTCTACTTTTAAATATAATAAAGCAGAAAACATTTATTTTAATACATGAAGGATCAAATAGAACCCTATTTAATCACAACCTCAATCAACAACATCCTATAATAACACTAAATTAATTAAATTCATAATTAAAATAATTAATAAAAAAAATTCAATAAATAATAATCAAAATAATCAAAATTACCCATAAATTAAACTAATTGAAAAAAATAACAAAAATATTTCTAGCAAGATTGAGCTACCAAGAACAATATTTCAAAAACAAAAATCAAACAATTTTCTAACTAAAAAAAAATAAAAACCCTTATAGCCATAAACCAAAAACTAAGAAAAACTTAAAAATGAACAAGCTAGAGCTTGAATTGAGCCTAGGATTGACTTCCTCACAGCTCAGGGAGTCGAACGGCACCGAGAAGACAAGTTGTGGAGGCCAGAGGAGGGAGCGATGACAAGGAACCACTTGTTGACGCTGTTGTTACTGCTTGCTGTCTTCCGAGGAGGAAGATGGACAGAGGAGGAGATGATGGTGGTGATGGTGGAAGGAGGAAGGTTTGACGGTGAAGGCTGGGGTGGCTTCGATGTGAAGAGAAGAAAGGCACATTGAGGGTTAACTATCGGGATGAAATGCAGCAGGGAGATGGTGATGGCTTCTGTTTTTCTTCTTTATATAATATATATATAAATATATATACATAACCCCACACACACACACACAATATAGTATAACCATACATATATTTATATATGTATATATAAACACACATACAATAACAATTAATAGTAATAATATAAACAATAGTAATGAAATAATGAAATAATAAAAATAATGTTCAAAATAATATCAAACAATAAAAATAATGATATGATACTTAAAATAATAATAATATTATTAAAAATAACACTATCAAAAAATAACATCAATAATATTAACCCTAATATTTAAATAATAATAACTTCTAGAAATATATTTTTACGTAATAAAATATTTAAAATAACATATATGAATAATATTCACAAATAATGATAATATATAAATAAAATCAAAATTTTATTAACACTTGCATATTCTGAAATATATTTTAATAATTTAAAAAAATTCAGGTCATTACATTTATATCTAATAACAATTAATTTAATTAAAAAAATTGAAAGTATGTATTCTATTTTATTTGTAACAAAATTAAATTAAATTAATATATAATTCTAATTTAATTGAAAGTGTATTTTCATAGTCTAATTAGGTTAACTTCTATTTTATTTCTAATAAACATGAAATAATTAACACATAATTCTAATTAATTGAAAGTATGATTCTTATTTTAATTATATAATTTTTTTGAAAGTATATTATTTATAATAAAAGTAGTATAATTATCATTTTAGATATTTTTACAAAATTTAACAAAAAAGAAATAAAATAAAATAAATTAATATTTATCAATTAATTATTAGTTGAACTTAAAAAATTACATTAAATAAATTTTTGAGTAAAGAAAATTATTAATATTAAAAATATTGAATGAATAAGAAAGTTGTAATAAATTATAACTATATTAAGTTAATATTAAATTGTTAAATAAATAACATTTGTTACAATTTTTAAAACCTTATTTAATAATAATAATATGTTTAATTATTTATTTACTATATATCATGAGTCTAATAAATTTTTTATTCACGTGTGAAACACGTGATTGTTTACTAATTTGTGTGTGTGTCTATATATATATATTTATATGAAAAAACATATATTTTTTATTCCTCTCCTTATTTTTTTTCCTTTTCCTCTTTTTTTAAAAATTTGTTCTTTTTTCTTTATTTCTTCCCTCTTTATTTTTTTTAATGGAGCATTAGTCAATATATTTTTAGGGATTTTATTTCTTAAATTTCTCAAGTGGGATATAAGAAAATACAATTGTGAATGAGATTATCAAAATACAAATAATTTACATACAACAAATTTTCTATTAATAATTGATTATTCAAATTTTATATTGTGTAAAATATGTAATATTCATTATGCTAGAATCAACATGACTATTTTTAAAAAGTGATAATAGAACTTTAGATAAGAAAATGAATTCATAACTTCAACTTCTATCGATTCTAAAATAGAATTTATAAGCTTATTAATTAGTTAGTTATAATAATTAAAAAGTTTATTAAGATTTACATTATTACAAGTTAATTTTGTGACATGAACTTTTACTAAATCTTTATATAAAAATTATACGAAAGGTATCATATTCGAATATTTCATTAAGTTACAATTTTTTAAATTAGTGTCAGTTACAAATAAGAGTGGAAACTATTTGTATACTCAATGTTGTTCAGGAACAACTCCGAAAAAAAATATATATATAATTTTTTAATAATTACTAAGATAGATAGTCATTAATCAAAAATAAATATTTGAAAGAAATAAATGACATTATTGCCATTATGATTGGATTCGAATTGAATGGATTGGGTTATATATTCATGAAAATTGAATTGATTTTGATATAATGGAGTGGATGGAAAATCATGAATTGGTCCATAGATGCATTGATACTATATATGGAGCCACAAGAGTTGGAGACATAGAAGATTTGAATTTGGACATTGCGAAAATATATGGTACGTCGCTGAGGGATTTGTAATAGTCCAAGAATCAGTCATCTTTTGACAGGCAAAACCACAAGTACCCATAAAAATAAAGCATCTTAAAGATGCAAAACTTTCCTTTTACATGTTCCATCTCTCTATGCAGTGGAAGAATCTTAAGTTTCTCACTGAAATGAAATCATCTGCATCCCTAGCACAAAAATTGATTTAACAGCCATGAAATGTCAAAAATGTGCATAAATTTCAATGTGTAAAAAAATTAAAAAAATTCATCAAGTTTTGAATATGTCACTAAAAATGGTTTAATAGTCATTTTTTCCAAAAATATTACAAGATGTAAGATTTATAAATTTATTATTATGATTTTATAAAATTAATATTTATATAATTTAAAAGAGAATAACTGTATCTTCTTTTACAACCGAGGTAGTGTTAATATTAAAACTTTTGAATAATAATGTCAAAAAAGAACTGTCAAGTTTTGAGCTAGCATCTTGTTATATTTCAATTTTCATTTTTCATTTTTTGCGTGACTAAAAAGAGAGGGAAAAAAAAAGGAACTAAGAAGAACATATTGAGAACAAGCATTACATCTATAGTATGATCAAGGATTGAAGAGATTGAGAAAACAAGAGATTAAATGTAATAATTTGAGTTTTTAAATTATTTTAATATAAAATAGGATATGCAGTATTAATAATTTCACACAATATATGAGATTATTTATCGATTATGAGTTATATTATTATTATTATTTTATGTTAATTAGGGTTTTGATATATATTTATTTTAAGATTAATTTGGTATAATTTATTTATGTAATATATATATACTATATATATATATATATATATATATTATATATATAATATATATATATATATATATATATATATATATATATATATCTTATTTTAAATAATAATTAACTTAGTGTATTTTATTTAATGTTATTTTACTTTATTAAATCATATTATTTTATGCATTATTGTTTTATGTGTTATATATATATATTTACATGCATATGGTTTATAATATATGTGTGTATATATATATGTGTGTGTGGGTGTAACTAAGTTTGTGGTGTGTAAATATTGTTTAATATAATAATATATATTATAATATATAATTTATTAATTTGTAATATAAAGTTTTATTAATATATATATATATATATATACAAAAAACTTAAAAACACAAAAAAAAACACCTCCCTATTTTCCCATCTTCCCCGATCACCCTCCCCCTCCCTCACTGTTTGTCTGATCTTCGACCGTCATGTGCCTCCATGCCCTTCGCGCCAACAGCCAGCTCCACCGTCTTCCTCCATCTTCTCTAGCGTCATTTGAGTTGTGGAGGCCGAGAAACCCGAAACTTTAGCCATCTCCATTCATCACAGATTCTGACCACCTTTTTCGACACCGCTAGTCTCTTTCCCTTTCTTGAGCATCGATGAGTGTGTTTCTAAGTTTTATTTCACTTGGTTTGGCCTAGATTTTGATGGTGATCGATTTTGAGTTTCGGCCCACCTAGGGTTTTTCCATTTTTTGAACATGATTTCTTATGATTCATGAGAAGTGCCTTAACAAACGTTGTTCCCCTTAGCTAAATCTTCATCCTAGAATTTTTTTGTAATTTTTTTGAAATTATTTTGATTTTTGATTATTTTATGATTTTCGTAAATTAATTAAATAAATTATGAAAATTGTGATTTTTGGTGATTTTGGTGGTAAATATTAATTTTAGAATTTAATTTATAATTTTTGTGTATTTTGTTTGATTTTTATAAATATTTTAGTTTATGTTATTTTTGGAAATTTAGGTTAAATATATATTTGTTAGTAATTATTGGTTAATTAAGTATATTTGTTGATTTAATGAATAATATGTTGAGAAAATAATTTTTGAGTATTTATATATTTTTTATTGAATTTTTTAATATTATTAGTATTTTGTGTATTTTTATATATTAGGGGTATTTTGGTAAATTGGTGATGATTTTAGTTGAATATTAAATTTAATTGGTTTTAATAATTATTTGAGGTAAAAATGACAAATTATTTACTAATTTTAACTAATTAATACTATTTTTCAAAAATTATTTTCAAATTATATACAAAATACTATTTTGTAAATAAATGAGTTTTTGGTAATTTTTTAATAGGTTTTTGGACTAATTAAGTAATTTGAATTTATAAAATGAATTATTATTATTATTTTTAGAATTATCGAGAAGTATCCATTTTTATTAATATTATATTATTATTATTAGGGTTTTTAAGTAATTATCGATAAAATAATTATTTTTTGGTATTTGGATATTTAAATTACTATACTTTGATACTTAAAAGGACATTTTTGATATTTATTGAATTTTAATATATTTATTGTATTTTGTTGTGAATTGTGGACCTCGGTCGGTGGAAATTGCAGTTTAGGATCCCGACTTAGAGTTGTGAGAATGTTTACTTGAAGTGTATTTTTCTTGTAGGACCAGCTCTACTTTTTTTTAAGTAGAGAGATGTCCATTTTACAGAGGAGGTTCTGCCAAAATTTCAGTAGGATTCTCATAAAATGTGACATCGGGTCTAATTCCTATTTTTTGTTTGTGTTAGTAATCCTAGATCGAGTCTCTAGAAGTTAAGTTAGATTTATTATGACTTCGTGTTATTATTTCATTGTTATTTGCGCCGAGACTGAGGCCTAGTGAACTAGGCCTGTCGGACTCGTCTCGAGGAGTGCACAATTGTGACTTGTTATTTTATATATGCATGCATTTAGTTGCATGTTTTTAGAAATATATGTTTTAATTATATAATTTATGCATAAATGACTTAATAAATGCTTAAGTATATTCTAGGTATATTTTCAGTATATTATGACATAAATGTATGTTTTTCTTTTTAATTAAATCTAGATTACTTTCAAATATATCATTGATTTAATTTAATATATTCCATGATTTATGTAAATTGATTTTATGTATATATACTTGAAATATACTTAGTTTATTTTAGGTATATTTCTAGTATATATATGGTTTATAATGTTATTTATAATGATACCATGCATCATTATTGTATGAATGAAATGAGTTATTTTTAATAAAGGATATCAATAGAATGTGCTTCCTAGTGGACAACAATAGGACCGAGTACGTACCGGTACGACGATAGATTGTAGGTTAAATTACTAACCTATTTGTGGATCATGACTGTAATATCCCGTGTTTTTAAATATTTTAATACTGTATCGGGATATGCAGTGTTAATAATTTTTGTATATATATTACGATATTTTTACGAGTTGATATGCATTTAAAACCTATTTTAATTATTGTGTATTATTTACAGTACTTTACGTAAAATTTTCCCGGAACTTGCATTTTCAGGAAAATTTTCACGTAAATAATTTATTATTAATTATTTTAAATATATTTTTGGACTTGCATGAACTCATATGTATTTTTAAATTACTAAACACCGTGTATGTGTGCAATATTTATTTAATTAGGGTTTAATATATATTACCCTAATATTATATTATTTGTTTATTAATTTATTGTTATTTAATTATTTTTATTTATTATTAAATTATTAAAATTATTTTTTATTATTTTATTATTTTATTTTATTTTATTTTTTTTCTTTTTCTTTTTCTTTTTCTTTTCTTTTCTTTCTTCTTCTTCTTCTTCCTTCTCCTTCCCCGCACTCGACCACCCCCTCACCACCAACCACCGTCTGTCACGCCGATCCCCTACCGTCGGTGTGCCTCCCGGCTTGCCACCGTCGTCCCCAGCCGTTCCCCGCCGCCAGCAGCCTTCTTCTCTGGCGCCGGCAGCTCCTTTTCTTCTTTTGGCTGAAATTTCTTCTCCTCGCCGTCGACGACGATTCCGGCCACCATTTTCAACACCGTCGGTCTCTTTCTTCTCCTTGAGCTCCGGTGAGTGTGATTCTAGCTTTTTTTTGAGCTTAAATGGTCTAGAATTGTTTAGGTTTCGAATTTTCCAATTCGGTCACATTAGGGTTTTTGATTTTTTTGAGCTTCGAATTGATTGATTCATGAAAACTACCTTCACAAATGTTGATTCTAGTAGCTTGATCTACATGTATGAATTTTTGTGGAATTTTTGGAGATTTTTTGGATTTTTGGGTATTTTTGAATATTTTAATATTATTTTCTAATTTTCGGAAATTAATTATTTAAATTATGAAATTGTGTTTTATGGTTAAATTAGGTGTTGAAATGAATTATAGGAATTTATTTGGAATTTTTATGAATTTCTATGTATTTATTTTGAATTATTGAAGTTTATGTAATTTGGGAAATTAGGGTTAATTATGTTTTTAATTGAAATTAATTGGTTAACTGAGTTTAATTATTGATATTATTGATAAATATGTTGAGAAAATCAATTTTGGATAATTATACTATTTTTGGTGAATTTTTGAATTAATTTAAGTATATTTATATATATAGGGGTATTTTGGTAAATTTACCCTAAATTGGCTAAAAATGTAATTTAATTGGTTTTAATAGTTATTTAGGGTATAAAAATGATTCTATAAATTATTTGATATTTTTAACTAATTAAAACTATTTTTCATAAATTATTTTCAATTATATATAAAATATACGGTTTTTCTAATAAAATGAGTTTTTATCGGTTTTTACTGTGTTTAAAGGTTAATTATGTAATTTCTACTTATAAAATGTATTTCTATGTTATAAGGATATTTTTGGTATTTTCAGAATTGTTCTGTGTTTGTGGACCCCGGTTGGTAGACTGTAGTTTGGAGTTCGACCGAGGGGTTGTGGTTGAGTGTTGAGCCTGTTTTTCGAAGTGTGTTTCTTTGCAAGGTCGGCTCTACTCTTTTGAGTAGAGAGATGTCCATTTTACAGGGGAGGTTCTGTCAAATTTTTGGTAGAATTCTCGTAAAACGTGATATCTAGTTGAACCCTAATTCTGATTCTGTGTTTAATACTCTAGATCGAATTCTAGGATTTCTGTTAGGTTTATTCTAATATCAGTTATTTATTGTTTATTTAGTTACGCCGAGACCGAGGGCTAGTGGATCAGACCCGTCGGATCCATCTCGTGGAGCGCACTAATTTGTGAGTTACTATACTATATATATATGCTTTAGGATGCATGATTTAGAAATATATGTTTTATTTTGATTAAAATGCATAAATAATGTGATTTGTATTTAAGTATATTTTTGGTTTATTTTCGGTATATATTAAATTATATGCATGTTTTATTAATAAATTATATTTAAAATGTTTTTAAATAAATTTCTAGCTTAAACTGTAATTTGATTGAATTTATTTGACATATATATACTCAAAATATACCTGGTTTACTTTTGGTATATTTCCAGTATATATATGGTTTATATTGTTGTGTTATTTAAATTCATGCATCATTTATTTGTGAATGAATGTTTTATATTCATTAATGAAGGATATCAATAGAACGTGCTACATAGTGGGCAGCACTAGGACCAAGTACGTACCGGTACGCTTATAGCAAATAGGCTATACTACTAACTATTTGTGGGTATTGATTGAATGTGATTATTTGATGTGTGAGATATGGTTTGGAGGTGTGATTGCTGGAGCTCGGTTGACCAAGTGTCTCGGGGCCAATCACACTGGCAGTCAGACTGCTGGAGCTCGGTTGACTTAGTGTCTCGAGGCCAGTCTACTGTCCAAATGGATTAAGTGGATATATTTGGATTAAGTGAGCCTGTATGGCTAGAGTGTTGTCTAACACTGTTTGAGGTTGCGAAATTATAGGGTTCTATTAGATCCTTCATGAACTGTGATTTTTAATGAAAAATATATATATGATGATTTTATTGCATCTGTGTGTATTTGCATGTATATATACATATTATATATATATTGTTGATTGTATGCATTGTCATTTATTATACATGTATATATATTATAGTAATTCACTCAGTGAGGTCTGACTCCCCTCCGTTGACTATTTTTCAGGAGAGTCAACATCTTCAGACCTCAGTAGCAGGCCTGTACGCCGGATTTCTTCCGCCCCGACTTCCTTGTATAAATTACTTACTTGAGTCTTATTTTTATAATCTAAACACTGCAGTAGTTGTGAATTAAATTATGGGATTTTATGTATTTTACTTATGTGAGATATTGTATTATTTGAAACTGGATTTGTATTAAAAGATTTATATATATGAGATGAGATTTGATTTAAATCCAGTTGGTGAAATTGTTATTATGATATTTATGATTTTTATTTCCGCTGCATTATATATTATTGTTTATACTATTGCATGTTTATTTTATTTTTAGACTTGCTACAGGTTCCGGATTCGAAAGAATTCCCATTCCCTAGCGCCGGTCATGGCCCTGTTTTGGGTCGTGACAAAGTTGGTATCAGAGCGGAGTTCTGTGTCAGGGCTTAGTTATGTTAGTGGTGGCCCTAGTTTTAAAGTTGTGTTTTCTGTTGAACTACTGCAGTGAATTAGGTTCGAGTACGTCTTGATAAGTATTCCTTGCTTAGTTTTCTGCGTTATTCCTCCGTTGTCTATTTTTCCTAAATCTTTTCGTTTGTCTTTTCAGTATGAGGAGGCGAGCGCGTGTCGCTCCACCGGTCGTTGAGGCCGAGGATGATGAGTCTTTTCAGGATGAGGTTTTACCTCCTGAGCAGCCAGTTAGACGTAGAGGTCGTGGCAGAGGTAGACCTCGAGGAGCGGCAGGTTGCTATAGGCAGAGAGAGTTACAAGACGAGGAGCCTATTGAGCCTGAATTTGATGTTCTTATTCCTCCAGTTGTTCAGCCTGTTCAGCCTGCCTATCAGCAGGGTATGTCTGACCCTGAGGCAGCTTTGTTCTATGCCCGAGTTGGCAGGATTGCTTTTGATGGTACTTCCGATCCGTTAGACTTTCTGCATGCGATTGAGACTAGGACTCAGACTGCTCATACCAAGTACCAGCGGATCATGATCGTTGAGTTGTCTGTCGAGGGACCAGCCTTAGATTGGTTCATTTAGATGATCCAGCCCTATATGATGATGATGACATGGGCTCAGTTCCGAGAGCGATTTATGAGGAGATTCTATCCAGAGCCTCTTCGTTTGAGCTATCGTCTTCGACTGACCAGTATTTCTCGTGGAGATCGATCTGTAGAGGAGTATACCTGAGAGTTTCTTCGTCTGGGTAGATATGCTGAGGATCTGATGCGAGATCAGTATTTCGCGGCTACTACGTATGTCACTGGTTTGGGTTCTGCTTTTGTTGGTATGCCTACAGCAGGCCTTACTCTCGAGTCTGTGATTGAGTTGGCTAAGGAGATTGAGCTGAGGCTAGTTAGGCAGGGAGCGATGCCTGATTATTACCAGCTGGGAGTTCAGTCGAGTGGATTACAGGCTACTCCGTATTCGAGTTTTCATATTGGATCGAGTAGTCAACAACGAGGTCCGACTCAGCAGAGTCAGAGACAGTAGCAGCGAGTGCATCGGAGCAGTAGACATGGCCGTGGAGATCAGCGTAGATCATTCAGATTTAGGTCAGGTGCTTCGAGCAGTATCAGTGGTCATAGTTCTGGATCAGCGGCCAATGTTTGTCAGACTTGTGGTAGAGTCCATCAGGGACCGTGTTATCTGACACCACTGACATGCTTCAGATGCGGGCAGACAAGACATTTTGCCAGATCATGTCCTTATTCCGGGTATTAGCAGCAGTAGATTCTATGATTCCCACAGCAGTCGATTGCTAGTGCTGCACCCATGCCATTTCAGTTACCCCCAGCTCAGCATCAGAGTTCCACTCAGTTTGTTCCACAGCAGAGTCGTGGTAGAGGTACTAGAGGAGGTGCCAGAGGTGTTGGCCAGGCTTTTACCAGTCAGCAGGGAGGTCGAGGTCAGGCCAGAGTTTTCCATCTCACTCAGTAGGATGCTCAGGCATCTAATGCAGTCGTGGCAAGTATTATTTCTGTTTGTTACCTGGATGCATGGGTTTTGTTTGATCCGGGT
Source organism: Mallotus nudiflorus (assembly GCA_947683625.1). Lineage (NCBI taxonomy): Eukaryota > Viridiplantae > Streptophyta > Magnoliopsida > Malpighiales > Euphorbiaceae > Mallotus > Mallotus nudiflorus. The sequence continues at coordinate 69,111 of CANTUR010000530.1, read as the reverse complement.
GCCACGCATTCATTCATTTCTCCTATTTTTGCTTCTAAATCTTGTTGGCAAGCTTCGAGGATGGCTTTTCCTTTGTCTGTTGCCACTCCTCTCAGCGATTCTTTGGACACTGATATTGTTCTTTTTGTTTGTCCAGTTCTCGTGGGAGGTAGAGAATTACCCGCTGATTTGATTTTGTTGGATGTGATGGAGTTTGATGTCATTTTGGGAATGGATTGGTTATCTCAGCACTTCACCGTGGTAGATTGCAGGAATACGGAGGTGACTTTTAAAATTCCTGGTGAAGTAGAATTTAAGTTTGTGGGTGATAGGAGTTCAGCACCTCAGAATCTTATTTCTACTATTACGGCTAGGAAGTTATTGAGGAAAGGATGTCAGGGATATTTGGCATTGGTCAGGGATACATCAGTGGAGAAGTTGTCACTCATAGATGTTCCTATTGCTTGTGAGTTTCCTGATGTTTTTCCCGAGGAGTTACCAGGTTTACCACCTCACAGAGAGATTGAGTTCTATATAGATGTGGTTCCAGGTACTACTCCTATATCTATGCCACCATATCGAATGGCTCCTGTGGAGTTGAAAGAGTTGAAGGAACAGTTGCAAGAGTTATTGGATAAAGGTTTCATTAGACCTAGTATTTCTCCTTGGGGTGCACCAGTCTTGTTTGTGAAGAAGAAGGATGGTACCCTGAGACTGTGCATTGACTACAGAGAACTGAATAAGGTGACAGTGAAGAACAAGTATCCTCTCCCGAGGATTGATGATCTGTTTGATCAGCTACAGGGTGCACAGTTCTTTTCTAAGGTTGACTTGATGTCGGGTTATCATCAGCTGTGTATCAGTGAATCCGATATTCCTAAGACTGCGTTCCCCACTCGATATGGCCATTATGAGTTTCTGGTGATGTCTTTTGGTTTGACTAATGCACCAGCAGCTTTTATGGACCTGATGAACAGGGTATTTAGACCATATGTGGATCAGTTTATGGTAGTCTTCATCGATGATATACTGGTTTATTCGAGGAGTATGGAGGAGCATGTATATCATTTGAGGATTGTACTATAGACATTGAGAGATCATCAGCTTTATGCTAAATTCTCGAAGTGTGATTTCTGGATGGAGAGTGTTTCTTTTCTTGGACACGTAGTGTCTAAAGAAGGTATTCAGGTTGATCCACAAAAGATTGAGGCAGTATTTGAATGGCCTAGACCTACTTCTGTTACAGAGATTCAGAGTTTTTTGGGTTTAGCCGGGTATTATAGGCGGTTTGTGCAGGATTTTTCCAGAATAGCAGCCCCTATGACTCGCTTAACTCAGAAGAATGTTAGATTCGAGTGGTCAGAAGCTTGTGAGAACAGTTTTCAATTGTTGAAGGAGAAGTTGACCACAGCACCAGTGTTAGCTTTGCCTAATAGTGTGGATAAGTTCACAGTTTACTGTGATGCCTCTAGAATTGGTCTTAGTTGTGTGTTGATGCAGAATGGAAGGGTGATAGCCTATGCTTCGAGGCAGTTGAAGAAGCATGAGCAGAACTATCCTACACATGATCTTGAGATGGCTGCAGTTATCTTTTCTTTGAAGATTTGGAGACATTATCTGTACGGGGTGACTTGTGAGATATTTACTAATCACAAGAGCCTTAAGTACATTTTTCAACAGAGAGATTTGAATTTGAGGCAGAGAAGATGGTTGGAACTGTTGAAGGATTATGATTGCGAGATCTTATATCATCCGGGTCAAGCTAATGTTGTAGCAGATGCCTTGAGTAGAAAGTCCTCAGGTAGTCTTGCTCACATTAGTGTTGAGAGGAGACCATTGATCCAAGAGTTGCATCTGATGGTGGATCAAGGTCTGATGATGAAGATCAGTAGATCAAGTGGACTGCTAGCTCAGTTTAAGGTATGATCTGTACTGAGGGATAGAATTAAAGCATCTCAGAGTCGAGATCCTATTCTAGAAGAGCTTGCAGAGAATGTCAGAGCAGGGAAGTTCACTGATTTCATACTCGATGATGATGGTGTGTTGTGGATCAGTGGTAGATTGTGTGTTCCTGATGTGGATGACTTGAGAGAGGAGATTTTAGAGGAAGCACATTCTACAGCTTACAGTGTTCATCCAGGTGTTACTAAGATGTACCACAATATCATAGATCTATACTGGTGGGACGGATTGAAGAAAGATGTTGCTAATTATGTTGCTAAGTGCTTGACGTGTCAACAAGTGAAAGTCAAACATCAGAAGCCTTCTGGGAAGCTTCAGCCTCTTCCTATTCCCGAGTGGAAGTGGGAAAGGATAGCTATGGATTTTGTGGTCGATTTACCTCGTTCGAAGGATGGATACGATTCCATCTGGGTGATTGTAGACAGATTGACAAAATCTGCACATTTCTTGCCTGTGAAAGCCACCTATTCAGTTGCTAGATTGGCGAAGTTGTATGTGAAGCATATCGTATGCCTTCATGGAGTACCTGTGTCCATTGTGTCAGATAGAGGTTCAGTGTTTACTTCTCATTTTTGGCAGAAGTTGTAGGAAGCGATGGGCACTAGGTTGGATTTCAATACTACTTTTCATCCTCAGACAGATGGTCAGTCTGAGAGGACGATCCAGACACTGGAAGATATGTTGAGGATGTGTGTCTTGGATTTGGGAGGTAGCTGGGATGATCATTTGCCACTCGTTGAGTTTGCATATAATAACAGCTACCATAGCAGTATTGGCATAGCACCATACGAGGCGTTATATGGAGGGAAGTGTAGATCCCCTCTGAGTTGGGATGAGATTGGTGAAAGAGCTTTGACTGGACCTGAGATGGTTCAGGATGCTGCAGAGAAAGTCGTCGTGATTAAGTGAAGATTAGAGACCACAGTTAGCCGGCAGAAGAGTTATGCGGATCCTAGGCGCAGAGATGTGGAGTTTCAGGTTGGAGATTTTATTTTTCTGAAGGTATCTCCGATGAAGGGTGTGATGAGATTTGGTAGGAAGGGTAAGTTAGCACCAAGATATATCGGACCGTTTGAGATTCTGGAGAGAGTTGGCATTGTTGCATATCGATTGGATTTGCCTCCGAGTATGTCACAGGTGCATCCAGTGTTTCATATCTCGATGTTGAGGAAGTATATCTCAGACCCTTCACACATGTTGCAGCCCGACAGTGTAGAAGTGAGTGAAGATTTGACATTTGTGGAAGAACCTATGGCGATCGTTGATTATCAAGTTCGACAGTTGCGTTCGAAGCAGATTCCGATGGTCAAGGTTCTGTGGCATAGCGATAGAGTTGAGTAGCATACGTGGGAGACTGAAGCTGAGATGCGAGCTTCTTACTCGTATCTCTTTCCTTCTTGATCCTGTAATCTTTTCTTTCTGGAATTCGGGGACGAATTCTTGTAAGGGGGGAAGACTGTAATATCCCGTGTTTTTAAATATTTTAATACTGCATCGGGATATGCAGTCTTAATAATTTTTGTATATATATTACGATATTTTTACGAGTTGATATGCATTTAAAACCTATTTTAATTATTGTGTATTATTTACAGTACTTTACGTAAAATTTTCCCGGGACTTGCATTTTCGGGGAAATTTTCACGTAAATAATTTATTATTAATTATTTTAAATATATTTTCGGACTTACATGAACTCATACGTATTTTTAAATTACTAAACACCGTGTATGTGTGCAATATTTATTTAATTAGGGTTTAATATATATTACCCTAATATTATATTATTTATTTATTAATTTATTGTTATTTAATTATTTTTATTTATTATTAAATTATTAAAATTATTTTTTTATTCTTTCATTATTTTATTTTATTTTATTTTTTTTCTTTTTCTTTTTCTTTTTCTTTTCTTTTCTTTTTTCTTCTTCTTCTTCCTTCTCCTTCCTCGCGCCCGACCACCCCCTCACCACCAACCACCATCTATCAAGCCGATCCCCTACCGTCGGTGTGCCTCCCGGCTTACCACCGTCGTCCCCAGCCGTTCCCCGCCGCCAGCAGCCTTCTTCTCCGGCGCTGGCAGCTCCTTTTCTTCTTTTGGCCGAAATTTCTTCTCCTCGCCGTCGACAACGATTCCGGCCACCATTTTCGACACCGTCGGTATCTTTCTTCTCCTTGAGCTCCGGTGAGTGTGATTCTAGCTTTGGTTTGAGCTTAAATGGTCTAGAATTGTTTAGGTTTCGAATTTTCCAATTCGATCACATTAGGGTTTTTTATTTTTTTGAGCTTTGAATTGATTGATTCATGAAAACTACCTTCACAAATGTTGATCCTAGTAGCTTAATCTACATGTATGAATTTTTGTGGAATTTTTGGAGATTTTTTGGATTTTTGGGTATTTTTGAATATTTTAATATTATTTTCTAATTTTCGGAAATTAATTATTTAAATTATGAAATTGTGTTTTATGGTTAAATTAGGTATTGAAATGAATTATAGGAATTTATTTTGAATTTTTATGAATTTCTATGTATTTATTTTGAATTATTGAAGTTTATGTAATTTGGGAAATTAGGGTTAATTATGTTTTTAATTGAAATTAATTGGTTAATTGAGTTTAATTATTTATATTATTGATAAATATGTTGATAAAATTAATTTTGGATAATTATACTATTTTTGGTGAATTTTTGAATTAATTTAAGTATATTTATATATATAGGGGTATTTTGGTAATTTTACCCTAAATTGGCTAAAAATGTAATTTAATTGGTTTTAATAGTTATTTAGGGTATAAAAATGATTTCTATAAATTATTTGATATTTTTAACTAATTAAAACTATTTTTCGTAAATTATTTTCAATTATATATATAATATACGGTTTTTCTAATAAAATGAGTTTTTATCGGTTTTTACTGTGTTTAAAGGTTAATTATGTAATTTATACTTATAAAATGTATTTCTATGTTATAAGGATATTTTTGGTATTTTCATAATTGTTCTGTGTTTGTGGACCCCGGTCGGTAGATTGTAGTTTGGAGTCCGACCGAGGGGTTGTGGTTGAGTGTTGAGCCTGTTTTTCGAAGTGTGTTTCTTTGCAGGGTCGGCTCTACTCTTTTGAGTAGAGAGATGTCCATTTTACAGGGGAGGTTCTGTCGAATTTTCGGTAGAATTCTCGTAAAACGTGATATCCAGTCGAACCCTAATTCCGATTCTGTGTTTAATACTCTAGATCGAATTCTAGGATTTCTGTTAGGTTTATTCTAATGTCGGTTATTTATTATTTATTTAGTTGCGCCGAGACCGAGGGCTAGTGGACTAGGCCCGTCGGATCCATCTCGTGGAGCGCACTAATTTGTGAGTTACTATACTATATATATATATATGCTTTAGGATGCATGATTTAGAAATATATGTTTTATTTTGATTAAAATGCATAAATAATGTGATTTGTATTTAAGTATATTTTTGGTTTATTTTCGGTATATATTAAATTATATGCATGTTTTATTAATAAATTATATTTAAAATATTTTTAAATAAATTTCTAGCTTAAACTGTAATTTGATTGAATTTATTTGACATATATATACTCGAAATATACCTGGTTTACTTTTGGTATATTTCCAGTGTATATATGGTTTATATTGTTGTGTTATTTAAATTCATGCATCATTTATTTGTGAATGAATGTTTTATATTCATTAATGAAGGATATCAATAGAACGTGCTACCTAGTGGGCAGCACTAGGACCGAGTACGTACTGGTACGCTTATAGCAAATAGGCTATACTACTAACTATTTGTGGGTATTGATTGAATGTGATTATTTGATGTGTGAGATATGGTTTGGAGGTGTGATTGCTGGAGCTCGGTTGACCAAGTGTCTCGGGGCCAATCACACTGGCAGTCAGACTACTGGAGCTCGGTTGACTTAGTGTCTCGAGGCCAGTCTACTGTCCAAATGGATTAAGTGGATATATTTGGATTAAGTGAGCCTGTATTGTTAAAGTGTTGTCTAACACTGTTTGAGGTTGCAAAATTATAGGGTTCTATTAGATCCTTCATGAACTGTGATTTTTAATGAAAAATATATATATAATGATTTTATTGCATCTGTGTATATTTGCCTGTATATATACATATTATATATATACTGTTGATTGTATGCATTGTCATTTAGTATGCATGTATATATATTATATTAATTCACTCAGTGAGGTCTGACTCCCCTCCATTGATTATTTTTCAGGAGGGTCAACATCTTCAGACCTCAGTAGCAAACCTATACGCCGGATTTCTTCCACCCCGGCTTTCTTGTGTAAATTACTTACTTGAGTCTTATTTTTATAATCTAGACACTGCAGTAGTTATGAATTAAATTGTGGAATTTTATGTATTTTATTTATGTGAGATATTGTATTATTTGAAACTGGATTTGTATTAAAAGATTTATATATATGAGATGAGATTTGATTTAAATCTAGTTGGTGAAATTGTTATTATGATATTTATGATTTTTATTTTCGCTGCATTACATATTATTGGTTATACTATTGCATGTTTATTTTATTTTTAGGCTTGCTATAGGTTCCGGATTCGAAAGAATTCCCGTTCCCTAGCGCCGGTCATGGCCCTGTTTTGGGTCGTGACAATGACTTCATTGATTTGATTATTGTGTGAGGTGAATGAGAGTGTGATTGTTGGAGCTCGGTTGACCTAGTGTCTCGGGGCCAATCACACTGACAGTCAGACTACTGGAGCTCGGTCGACTTAGTGTCTCAAGGCCAGTCTACTGTCAATAAGGATTAAGTGAATTTATTTGGAGACAAGTGAGCATGTATGGCTAGAGTGTTTTCTGTTGTTATTGAGGTTGCGATCATTTAGGGTTCTATTTGATTATTCTTAAACTAATATTTTTCAGTATTATAAATAAAGTGATTTTCAGCATCTGTGTACATGCATTATATATATATATTTATTATATACATATGATTGATTGCATTTGACATTTAGTAATGTGTATATATATATATTATAACAATTCACTCAGTGAGGTCTGACTCCCCTCCGTTGATATTTTTACAAGAGAGTCCTCATCTTCAGACCTCAGTAGTAGACCTATCCGCCGGATTTCTTCCGCTCCGGCCCTATTATGTAAATCACTTACTTGAGTTTTATTTTGTACTCTAGATGTTGCAGTAGTAGTTGTGTTTGATTTTATGCATATACGAGATTTTAATTCAGAGTGTTACTCTGAAGTATTGTATTAAAAGATTTTATTTATGATATGAGATGTGATTTTATTTTATTAAAGGAAGTTGAGAATTTATTTTATTATTTAAGATTTAATTTCTGCTGAATAATATTTTATTTATTTTATTTTATTGCATGCGTTTCTTTTAACACTTATTATAGGTTTCAGATTCAAAAGAATTCTCGTTCCCTAGTGCCGGTCATAGCCTCTTAGTTTGGGTTGACATATTAAATTCACCACCTGGAGTATAATTTTAAATCTTAAAAATAATTGTTATTATAAATTGCATTTTTTAAAGTTTTTTCTTTTAAATAGTATCATACTTGTTAGTTTGTTTTATATAATTATAACTGTTAATTATTAATATTAATAAAAAAATAAAATATTTTAATTTTAATTTTTTAGTTTAGAATTCCACAAAACTAATAATTTTTTTAATATTGTTACATATTAAATTTGAGATTTAAAGAGTTTTTTTTCATCTAAATCACTTACACTATGTTTGGAAAAGGGAGGAATGAGAGGAAATAAAACAGAGTGAAAAATATGAAGAAAAATAATATTATTTTCTTTTCCCCCTTTTCCTCTCTTACGATTGGATTTAAAGAAAAATAATATATAGAAAAAGGAAAGTTATATTTTTTTATTGGGAAGATAAAATATTAAAAAAAGAAAATATGTATATGCTAAATTTACTTTTATGCCCCACATACAGTAAATGGTAGTTTCTAAAAACCTTTTATTTTTTTATGAACCTTTTTTTTTATCAATTTTTTATTGATGAAGTTTATACAAATATAAGACTCCAATTTTTTTTTTTATTGAGAACTTTGTAAAAATATAAAAATCATTAAATTAGTCAATCCAAATTTTTTTGTTTTCAAAAATCCAAATTATTAATTTAACAAAAATTACTTGTATATCGATGACATATTTATTGATTAAAATTGTATTAGGTTTTGACAATAAAAAATTTTGACAACTACAATAAAATTACTTATCAAACAACCCATTAGCTACATAAAATACACCTAACAACAACCGTAATTACATAATATAAACTATTTGATGCGGAACAACAAGTCTTGGATTGAGTTTGAAGAAAAATTAATAGCAAATATCCACTCTTTAAATCAAGTTTAGTAAAGACAGTAGCACCACTAATATGATCAAGGAAATCATCCAGACATGGGATAGAAAATCTATACCTTACAGTAATCTTATTGATGGCTCGACTATCTACACACATACAGCAAGACCTGTCTTTCTTAGCCGTCAAAAGGTAAAATTGGTCAAGCAGAATTCACCCATAACGACGCTGTTAACCACAGCACAGGATTCATCCCTTTCCAGGTTGTCTACTCCATTTAGCCAAGGGGTCCCCTTGACTTACTTCTCCTGCCTAACAAGACGAGGATCCACGGGAAAGCAACAGATTTTGTTTCAAGTTTGCAAGATGTACACAAGATAGTTTTTGATAATATGTCTATTGTTAATTCTCATTAAAAGCAGCTTGCCGACAAGAAATACCGACCTTTGGAGTTCGAGGTAGGAGACTTTATATGGGCAGTCCTGAAAAAAGATTACTTTCCAGCAGGGGAATATAATAAACTATCTACTAGGAAGATTGGTCCAGTTGAGGTACTACAGAAGATCAATTATAATGCCTATTGTCTAAAGCTGCCTAGCCATGTTCGCACAGTAAATGTATTTAATGTTAAGTATTTAATTCCCATATCTGGTGATTCTTCTAATGACGATGCTGTGATTAATTCGAGGGCGAACTTTTCGTCACCTGGGGGGAATGATGTAGATGAGGCAGCATTGAAGTTTATGGATGACTTTGATAGAGTGAGTTTGCGCACTTGGGCTTTAAATGGGTATTCGTGATGACATTGGTTGACCCATTGACCTATAATATATCAAATCAAAGCTAACTCAGAGAGCTACAATGGGTGCTACACACTTTGTTTGTAGCATTCCATCTTCGAGCCTAAATTCCCTTGTTTAGGCCTTTAAATTTTACCTTAAAGTTTATGTTACTTTTTGTGGAGTTTTTTGTCTTTTCCTTTTTGAGATTTAGGGTTTTTTTTTCTATGCACTATTTATTTGCCTCTTTTGATTGTTTTAGAACATTTTTTGAGGGATTAAAATAAATGACAGTCATAATTTTTCAATTTCTCTGGAATTCTTTGAATCAATAGAATTTTGGATTATTGGATTTGGGTATTCTTGAATCAACAAATTCAATTTCTTTTGTTAAGCTTGCACTGCATCACTATCGTTCTACAAAATCCTTTGTACTTACTAATATATCCAATGATCTTATAAACCATATATAGTTTTAATAAAATAAAACGCAAGGATACATGATAATGTTTTGATGTAATTTTTTAATTAAAAAACAACTCTGCCAATTAAAATATTTTAATATAATGTTATTTTAATTATGATATTATTTTTAATATTAATATAACAATCATTATTATTATTAAAATCAAAACAAAAAATTAAAAAAAAATTGTTAATGAATTTTTTATTTGAATGGGCTCGATGGGCTCAATGTGATTAAATAAAATAGTAAAAATAATAATAAAATATGTAAAAACATGTAAATACAACTAAAATTCAATTTAATATTTGACTAATATATTAAATTTTAATCAATAAAATATACAGAAATACTTTTGTCATCTCACCTATGAAGTGACTAAAAAATGAATAAATTTGGATCACAAAAAAAATCTTATTATATGAATAGTAATTTAACAATAACAAAAAGAACATGTATGAATGTAATCATGAAAAATTTTGACTAATACACCAAATAGGAACAAATAAAATAAATAAACATATTCATATCGTTCTTCTGATAAAATGGTTGAAAGGAAAAAATTTTGAGCACAAATTTTTTTTCTTATAAATAGTAATATTGATAATAACAAAATGGAGAAATCACATAGGCGTTGCATGGCCAACTTGTATGTATATGGCCAATTTTTTTAATTTATTATTTGTTTATTTTGATATTATAATAATTATAATTATTTATAATATTATTAAAAATAATATCATAATTAATTAATTATAATTTGTTTTTTAAATTTCAACATTCTTATGATTATTTTAATTTTATATTATATTATTATTATTAGAACAAAGTTGAAAAAAAATGAAGGGTAAAGATAAAAAAAATGAAAGTGAAATTTTACTCACATTTAGTGTAATTTTCACTCTAATTTGAAAAAACAATTAGCAGTAGAAAATAAATATTATTTTCCTTTCTTTCCATCTTTTCTCACCCTAAAACAAATAAAAAATAATAATTTTACACCTATATTCTCCTCTATCATTTTTTCCTCTTCAACTTTCCTCCTTTTCAAATGCAGTGTTAGGTTTGGGGATTGTGGGCAATTTGGTCCTTTTAGATTTTGTGTTTTTGGGATTTTGATTGATTTGATCACTGCAACAGCCCATTCAGAATTTAATATGTTCAAGCTAATCAATAGCTGATGTAACAATTATCATTCATGCTGACATATTCTATTATTGGTGTGATGACCTGGGAGGTTCCTTTTGAGAAGAAAATAGAATTAAAAAAAATTATATGACTTGTTTTAATTATTATATATGTAATACATATTTCAAATATTCTATATTTGATAAAAAAAAAAATTCTATATTTGACTCATAAAATTTTAAAATACTTTTATGATTATTCAAAAATTTCTTAATTATTTACAAAAAAAATATTTTAAATCAACGAGTAATAATTTACAAAATTAATAAATTTTAAAATATGCCGTTTTTTTTTAGAAAACATTAAATTTTACATAAGACTATTTTTTATTAATAAGATAATATTGACACTTTATTTTAAAAAAATCTTGGTGTTTTATATTTTTGTTACAAACTATATATATCTTATAGTGAAAATTAAAATATGTTAAATCAATAGGAAAATGTCCAATATAATATACTTTGAAATATGGATGTAATGTTTTGCTGAAATTAACGTAATAAACAAATATACCTCAGTTAATATCATAAGGTAGAAAATTAAAATTCTAGCATTAAAAATGAAAAATTATTATTGATTTCATATGTTTGCACTAATGATTAGATTTATAAATACATTTTTTAATATGTATTATAAATTTAACTAGCGTTTAAATAATAATGGAAGAATGCATGGATAGTGCCAAACAAAATAAACAAAAACTAAAGTCAATGGCCAGCACTTGTTTCGATGTTTACTTTCTTATGTATCTTTTATTCTCCACCTTGTGTCAATGAACCCAGCACGTAATGACGCGTTAACAGCTCAAGTATCAAGTCAGAACCCATTTTTGGAGGCTAGTTGCAAGAGATTCTGTGATGCAAGACGTCAAAGTAAACCCATCAATGGCTTCTATAAATCAACGTACAGCGACCTAGCCTTTGTGTTGAGTGTTTTCGGAGAAAAAAAAAAAAAAACAATTACAAGCTAATTAGATGGCACCACCACCACCATCCATGACTTCTCGCATGGCTGCTCTTATCCTAAGGATTCTTACTTTCCTTTCGCTCATAGTTTCACTTGTCATCTTGACAACCAACACTGCTACCTTAGAAATTAATCTTACTGACATTAAAGTCCATTTCAAGGACGTTTATGCCTACAGGTAATCCTTAACCTTGCAAAAATGTTACAAGCTATTTCTTTTCAGGAAGTTACTGGCATTGTCGTTTGTGCAAAAGGGTGTTTTTTTTTTTTAATTATTTACAATGATTATGCAATATAAATTTCAGGTACATGCTTGCAACGATTGTGATTGGATCTGCATATACAATTCTGCAAATTGCTTTCACATTATACAATGTTGCCACAGGGAATGGTGATGGAAACCTTGTGTTTGACTTCTACGGTGACAAGGTATGTATATATATGTTTGTAGCTTTCAAAACTATTTTATAATTATTGTTTAGATCACTTTATTTGGTTTTATATTCTTAAGTTGAAATAGAATGAATTGAAAATTTCAAATGACATTTCGCCAGTTTGGTTTAATGACAGAAGTACAATTTCACAGTCTCCGTTTGTACTTTCAAATGTACCTAAAAAAATTTCTAATGATGATTTATCCATATATATATGCACATAAGAAGAAATTTTCTTTTTTTTCCTAAGAAGTAAGGACTTCAATTCTATTTTTTTCCAAAATTTAGGAGGAGAAATTCATCTCTACAATAGTTTAGAACTGAATTTGTAACATTTTAATGTTATAAAAGGAATTCTATCATTTAATTTCTCAACCTTATATAACTTAAACGGTAACCTAAAAAAAAAAAAAAAGAAACACTTGATTTTTAAATCTTGGTTGCACTTTAATTTTCCAATACTTAACTAGAGGAGCATTAATTTTAGTCTCAGAGATCATACAGCTACGTACAAATCATTAAAACTGAAGGACTTGAAATTTAACTCGCATTACAATAGAGTCCTGATATCGTTGATTTTGTTCTGTATGTTTCACTATGCAGGTAGTATCATATATACTAGCCACGGGTGCCGCTGCAGGATTTGCTGCAACAAAAGATTTGAAGCCAATATTTACAGGGTCAGGAAATGTTGACACTTTCTTTAACAAGGGCTATGCCTCTGCTGGCCTACTCCTCATTGGGTTCATCTGCACTGCGTTATTATCTATCTTGTCATCCTATGCACTACCAAAGCAAGTTTAATAATCCTTACAATAAGAAACATTTTTAGTAATTCCTGTTTGAAGTTGTTGGTGCCTGCTGTTACTGTTTGAAGTTTTGTCTTGTCAACTGTAATTCCTGTTTTTAGCCTTTATGTTTTTATTTTTTCATATGATTAGCATCACTAATATATTGTTTGGTTTGAAGAAAATAAGAGAAATTTATGTAATTTCGGTTGAAAACTAGTTTTCTAACTTCAAGATTTGCTAAGTTATGTACCGAAGCGTTCCTTTTTTTTTTTTTTTAGCAACTAATTATGCTTCATTAAATTAAACATAAACAGCAAAGAAATTTTAAAGAAAAAGCATTTTTTTAATTGTTATTTCATTGTGGTTTAAGAATTATGCACATTAATTAAGAAATATAATTAATATATATATAAAATACTATATTATCTTTATATTAATTCTCTCGATCAATTATTAATTTTATATATTTTTAAAAATAGTGTATGGATAAATAAAAGTATGATAAAAAAATAATAATTACCATACATTGATAATGTTATAAACGTTCTTCTTTATCCCTTTATTTTTTTATTTTTATTTTTTTTCTCTCATTCTTTTTTCATTTTTCTCTCTTTTTTTTTAAATTTTTTTATGTTTTTATTTTTTTTCTTTTTCTTTTTTCTCTTTCCTCTTGCCTTTTTTTCTTTTTATTATTTCTTTATTTTTTATTTTTCTCATTCGTTTTTCTTTTTTCTCTTTTTTTAAATTTTTTGTTTTCTCTTTTTTTTTTTTAATTTTCTCAATCTTTTTTTTATTAATGGTGCATTAGTTAATATATTTTTTTACATTTTATTTCATAATTTTTTTCGATATTTTATTCTGAAATACAATCTCTTTTTTATTTTTATTTTTTCTTTCCCTTTTTTTATTTTTATTTTCTATTTATTTTTAATAATTTTACTATTATTTATAAATGTTTATTTTTTTTTAATTTCAATAGATCAAAATTGTCACGACTCGAACTAAAAGGTACATGATTGGCACTAGGAAATGAGAATTGAAAAAAATACAATCGAAACCCGTAGTAGGCCTTGAAAATTTTCACAAATAAATAACAATCACGTAACAGTAATACCATGGATAAAGTCATTAATATCAAATACACAAGTCAATATTCCATTACAATAATATTTCAACACAACATAAATCCATAATATCAATAGTACAAGTTTCATAATAAACTATTGCAGTATCTAGAATTCGATTACATAATGTTGAAATTAAATAGATATACATAATGTAGCCAATGAAGAAGAAATCTAGCGCAGATGACGACCAGTACTAGAGGGATTGTGAGGTCCTTAAAAAAGTAAATTAAGGGGAATTAGACATCATTGAGTGAATCAATTTTATAAAATGTATGTTGATTTGAAAACATTTGTTAAAATCCTTTTTGAAAATAAAAATAAAATAAAGTAAAATAAAAATAGATATAAAAATAAAAATAAATATTAAAAATTATTTACTTTAGTATAAAACTCTAGTACAAAATCATATAAATTTATTATTTTAGTGAAAATTTGGTAGAATACTTAGACCATCAAACTCTAATAGACACTTTGCTCACTTATTCCAATTGACTGTCCGTCTCAAAAAGCAAGCTCGACCAAGGTCTAGCCACAGTCGATCTCTTATTCTAAATGATCACTGACACCTAGAGAGCAAGTTTAATTAAGATCCAACCAGTATCATACCTCTGTCCCGAGAGCAAGCTCAACCAGGGCTCAATAATAACCACACATCTGCCTAGAGAGTAAGGCTCAACTAGCGCTCACATTTTCACAAATCTTACCCAGAGAGCAAAACTCAATCAAGGCTCACAAATTAATCAATGACCATCAAATTAATTATTACTGGTACGCATGTAGTCTTAATGACACCCACCATATAGCACATTCTACCATTATCTCCAAAATATTTAAATCATAATAAATAAATAGAATAAATAAACAAATAAAGTGGAATAAAACAAACTATTCATAATAAAGAAAGAAATGATTATGCATATAGCAAATACAAATAAATTCAAAAAAATTTCATATAATCGTTTCATTTTTATTTAAATCATGTGAAAAATAGTCAAAATCATCACAACACACATTCTATAAAATCAACTTATACGTTGAGCGTGCTGGGAGACGTGTTTTCTATTACTGCTCAAATGCTACAGTTTTAGTTAAGAAGTTCTCTAAAATAAATAATATTTATTTAAAATATGCTTATATAAATAAATTCATAAAATTTTTAAAATTTAATAAAATCATAAGATGAGGAAGGTGACTCAATTTAAGACACAATATTATATAGATTTAGAATTAACATATACTAATAGAATTAACATATACTAATATCATGTTTTATGAAAAATTTATTAAAAATTGGACAGAATTTGTTCTGTAAAACTGGGCAGCCCAGCTTATTCAAGGCCCAAAAGGATTTTTTTTTTTTTTTCCCTCCGTTGTTGTCTTGGTGCGGGCGGCACCAACAAACATTTCTCTTTGAAAAATTCAAGCACACGGTTCTAATCCTTTACTTGTCGCACTATACTGTGGATGCAGAGGGGACATTGCTCGATATGTAATATCATATTTTCCATCATTGCGGAAATATGTTACTATGGATGTCTAAATTTAATATTTCCGAATACTCTTTCGTCATCATTATTGTAATTTTAATAATCAATTGGATTAAGTGATGCAGGAAAAGTAGAGTTTTCCACTTGAGTAATAAATCTTTGTGCGTGTGCGCATTACGAAGGATTAAAATATTTTCCACTTAAAGTAATAAATTTTTGTGCGTGTCCGCACTATGAAGGAGTCAAATCTTTTTCTTTCAATTCGAAGAGAACAGTTAAGTACTAATTTTTTTTAAAAATATTTTTAAATATTATAATTTAATATTTTTATAAATTATTAAATTAATTTTTAAAATATATAGTGTTAATAAATATTTTTATTAATGACTATATCAGTATTTTAATTTTATTATTATTCTAATTATTTATTGTAGTAAATCATAGCATTTGAATATTGATGAGATTAAATTTTATTTTGAAATTTATTATTTATTTTAATATAAATTGGTAATTATTGTTAAATTAAAGATTTAAATTAAATTTTATTGTTATTTATTATTTAATATTATTAAATTGGGGATTAATTAGTGTTAATTAAGAATTGATTATTTATTTGATTATTATAATTATTATTTGTGGTGTTAAATAAATACATGTGTATATATATAATAAGTTAATATATATATATATATATATATATGTGTGTGTGTGTGTGTGTGTGCGCGCGCTCGTGCACGTACATGTGCATGCAGATGTGTGTATACATATATACAAAAAAAAAAAAAAAAGTCAAAAGTATTTTTCAGTTTCTTTTTCTTTCCCTCTTTTTTTTTTTCTTCTTATTGTCACGTCATTGCCTCACGCTGGACCACCATCCAAACCACCATAACGCCACCACATCAGCACTGAACAACCACCACCAGCAGCAGATAACAACAGTAGTAGCAGGTAGTAGTATAGTGCAGGATAGCACTGTGTGAACAGTGCAGTTCGATCACCGGCGAGGAAACTAGTCGAGCTTAGCCTCATTTCGAAGCTCACGTTACGAACTTTGATAATACATAGTTAGTTTCGAGTAAATAGACTAGTAAGAACTTTGAAAATTTGATTTTATATTTATGTCAATATGTTTAATTTGATTTTTCTTATTGAATTTAATTTTATTCGGAAATGTGGTAGTTAGATAAATTGATTTTTGAGCTGAGATCTACCTAAATATTAATTTTATTTATTTTTTTAAAATTATTAAAAATATATATATGTATTTTTCAGGTTTGGTTACTGTTCACAGTTCCGGATCCAAAAATTTTCTTATTTTTATTAAATTTTATATATTATTTAGAGCAAGTTTCGTGAAAAAAATTTATTCAAATTACGTACCAAATTTTTATTATGAATTTTTGAATGTTTATGTGAAAAATGAATTTTTGAAAAAATTAGTATAAATTAGTAATTTTTATATTTTAGTTGAAATTATTGTTAATTATTATGTTCTGGCAGTTTTTGAATAATAAAAATTATTAAATTAATTTTTGTGAATTATTTACTATTTTTAGCTAATTAATAATAATTTTCGGAAATATATTCAAATAATAGTTTTATTTATTATTTTTATGATTAAATGGATTTTAAGTTATTTTATTATATATTTGAACGATTTCAATAATTATTGATAATTTATGCTATTTAATTTAGAATATTTAAAAGAATGGGTTTAATTAATATTATTTACTTATATTTGAAATTTTATTATTTAATTTGAAAAATAAATATTTTTGATGCTTTTATTATATAAATAAGTTGATTTTGATATTTAAATGAGATTTTATGATTTTGGTTGAAATATTTGGTACGTATTATTTAAATGAGATTTTTTTTATAATTTTGGATGAATTAATGGTATTTATTATTAGTTTATTTATTGTGGTATTTGATTGAATTTTGATAGTTTATGTCTACATATGTATTTTTGAAAGTTAGTAAATTATTTGATTTTAATTTAAATTGTTGTTAATTATTTTGTCTTAAACTATTTATGGAATAATAAAAGTATGAAAAGTAATTTTTAATATTATTTCCCATTTATTAGTTAATTTGTGGTAATTTTGGAATAATATGTGAATAATAAATTTCTTTATTATTTTTGAGCTTAAATGTGTATTTTTTTTATGATGTTAAATAGTGATTTTAATAATTATTTGCAATCTATGCTAATTTAATTGTAAAATGGGAATTTTATTCCATTTATGAATCTTATTAGCAAATATTATTTAAAAGCTAGAATTTTATTATTTAGTTGGAAAATAAAGGTTTTTAATATTTTTATGAGACATTTTGGTGATTTGAGAAGTTATTATATTTTTATATAGATTTTTATGATTTTTGGGTGAATTATTTGAAATTATAATTATTTTTTTATATATATTTGCAGATTGTTGAGGCTTGGTTGAGCATTATGAGTAGTTCGGAGGTCTAACCCAAGCAATTGAACTTATGTGTTATAGAAGTGATTTTCTGTGCAGGATCGACTGTACTTTTAGTAGAGAGACATCTGTTTTATAGGAAAACTCTATCGAATTTTGCGGTAGATTTCTAGTAAAATGTAACAACTTATCCAAGTCTAGTTTTAAAATTTTGGTCAAGTCGTGTTTAGATCGAGTCATTCTTAGAAATTCTAGAATTATTAAATTAGGAATTATATTCTAACAATAATAATAAATATTTGTGAGCATCCATATTTTAATAATGTAAATATAAGTATGATTTATTTTATTAAATGAATATATCTATGTTTTGGTATATGTTTGGTAAATATTTGGTATATTGCCTTGAAAATAGATGCTACCATGTTTAAATTATGCATTTCATTATTTTTAAAAATTATAAGATTTATTTAAAGGACAACAGTAGAACATCCTACCTAGTAGACTACATTAGGAATGTGTGCGCACAAGTGCGTTAGATTTTAAAGTTGATATTATGGGATATTTGGTATGAGGTTTGAATAATTGATTATTGTGATTGTGTTGAAAGAGTGATGTGATTGTGAGAGCTCAGTTGACCTAGTGTCTTGAGGCCAATTATGCCGAAGTGAGACTGCAGGAGCTTGGTTGACTTAGTGTCTCGGAGCCAGTCTGTTATCTAAAAATGGAAATGAGAAATATTTTGGAATTAAGTGAGCCTATTGGCTAGTGACGTTCAGTGATTGAGGTTACGAAATATTTTAGGGTTATGCTCCGATCATTCACCCAAAATAAAATACTCGAGTGTTGTAATGTTTAGTATTATTTTTTATAACAGATATTTGAATTTAAAAGATATTGTATTGTTATATTTTAATATATGATATAAGAATTCCTTTAATATTATTTTAATTTTTTAATTCTTTAATATTCTTATATTATATTTCTCTGTGTTTGTATTTTTAAGGCTTGCTATAGGTTCCGGATTTGAAAGAATTCTTGTTCCCTAGCTCCGATCATGACTCCCTGAATTGGGTTGTGGCATAGTTGG
The DNA here is from genome assembly GCA_947683625.1 of Mallotus nudiflorus. NCBI lineage: Eukaryota > Viridiplantae > Streptophyta > Magnoliopsida > Malpighiales > Euphorbiaceae > Mallotus > Mallotus nudiflorus. The sequence goes on along the minus strand of CANTUR010000530.1, from coordinate 50,073 downwards.
TATCAGAGCTTAGGTTTAGTGTTATGGACCTAGGTTAGTAGAGTTGTATTTTCTTTAAAACTACTGTAGTAAATTAGGTTCGACTATGTCTTTGAAAAGTTTTTATTGCTTTTTGAAATTCTGTGTAACCATTAGGGTATTTGTTTATTGTCTTATTAATGTCTGTGATTGTTTGAATTGTATGTTTTGCTTTTGTTCTTTTCTATTTGTGGCTAGCGTGAGTCACTCCATCAGTCGATGAGACCGATGACAGAAAGTCTTTTAAGGATAAGGTTCTACCCCATCTGTAGCCAGCTAGGCATAGGTAGAGGTGAATCTAGAGGGCAGGTGGTCGCCGTAGACAGTGGCAACAACATAATGAGGAGCATGTGGCTCAGGGTACCACCAATGATGTTGCTTATGCACCAGGAGTTTAGTGGGATGCAGCAGTTATGCCTCAGGCGGTACCATAAATGTAGTCTTTATTTCAGTAGATAGCCCAATATGTGTCAATTCTACGTATATTTCATGTTTTAAATCTTATTGATTTTCACATCTTTTTAAGTGAGGTGAATGCAAACTGCTTTTACCACAGAGACAATATCTATTGATAAGTAGTCCTTTCATGTTGAAGTTATGATTTTAGTTTCAGCCCCTACTACACCTATCTAGTATAAAGGTAGGTCAGAGGCAACTGTAACTCAAAGGCTATAGTAGTTATTATAAGAGGTACAGGTAGCCTTTGAACTCAAACTTGCAGCATTGGTGGATGAGGGCTTTATGGCACTTAACCAAGCATGACAATTGTTTTGAATATGCTTTCATAAAGGAATCATAAGATGTTTAATGTAAATGAAATATTTTTGTACTCTTTTAGGTGAAGTTTTCAGTTTTGACTGTGGTATAAAATTGGTACATGCAGTCAAATTAGTTTTATATGACTGCTATGACATGGTTAGAGTTTAAAGAGTGATTTTTTAAAATACTTTCATCCACCTTCAAGGAGGGATAATTACATATGGCAGTATTACATAGAGTAAGAGATGAGCATTCAGTTGAGAAGAATACCCGTGAACTCTTCAATCTGTCGCATCATGTTGTAGACATGATACTGTATAAGTGGAGTATGGTAGAACTGTATGCTACATGATTAAGTTCAATATATATTAGCATCCGAGCTGAGAACTAAAATTTAGAGAGTTATTCATGGATTCATTCCTTTTAGATGAAATTAAATTGACGTGATTTTGAGAATGGATTTTGTTATGATCTTTGGAGTGGATGGATTGTGTCAGCATTATGCCACTGTTGGTTTTCAGAGTAAAGAGGTAATTTTTAGAACTCTGGATGAAGAAGAGTTTAAGTTTATAGGTGACAAGAGTTATGTACCTCAAAATTTTATCTCCGCTATCATAGTGAGGAAGATGCTGAGGAAGGGCTATCAAGGATATTTATCAGTGGTCAAAGACACTATAGTGGAGAAGACTTCTGTTTCAAATGTCCATTTAGCTTATGAGTTCCCAGTATCTTTCTTGATGAGTTGTCAGGTTTACCACCTCATAGAGAAATCGAATTCTGTATAGATGTGGTCCTAAGCACATCTTCTATTTCGATGCCGTCTTACAGAATGGCTCCTGTAGAGTTGAAGGATATAGGAGCAATTGCAAGGGTTATTGGACAAGGGTTTTATCAGACCTAACACTTCTCTTCAGGGTGCATAGTTCTTCTCTAAGATTGATTTGAGATTAGGCTATCATCAGTTATGGATCAGAGAAGCCGATGTTCCTAAAACAATATTCCATATTAGATATGACCACTATGAGTTTCTAGTGATATCATTTGGATTAACTAATGCTCTAGCTGCTTTTATAGATATGATGAATAGGGTATTCAAACCATATATGTGGAATAGTTTGTAATACTCTTCATTGATGATATACTGGTGTATTTGAAGAGTATGGAAGAACATGTATATCACTTAAGGATAGTACTACAGACACTAAAAGAACATCAACTTTATGCTAAATTCTCTAAGTGTGATTTTTAGACTAATAGTGTAGGCTTTCTTGGTCACATGGTGACTAAAGATGGTATCCAGGTTGATCCACAAAAGATTGAAGCAGTGTTTGAGTGGCCCAGACCGACATCAGTCACTAAGATTTACAGTTTTTGGGTTTGGCTATGTATTATAAGAGATTTATGCAAGATTTCTCAAGAATTACAATTCCTATGACCCGCCTAACTTAGAAGAATGTGAAGTTTGAGTGGTCAGATGCTTGTGAGAACAGTTTTTACTTGTTAAAAGAGAAGTTGACCACGGCTGTAGTGTTGACTTTGCTGAATGGAGAAGACAAGTTCATTGTTTCTTGTGATGCCTCCAAAGTTATGTGTTGATGCAGAATAGTAGGGTAGTTGCTTATGTTTCAAGGTAGTTAAAGAAGCATGAACATATTATCTTAGTCACGACTTAGAGATGGTAGTAGTGATCTTTGCTCTTAAGATTTGGAAACACTACTTATACGGAGTAACTTGTGAGATCTTCACAGATCACAAGAGCTTGAAGTACATTTTTCAGTAGAGAGATCTGAACTTGAGACAGAGGAAATGATTAGAACTCTTGAAAGATTATGATTGCGATATTATTTACCATCCAGACAAGGCTAATATAGTAGCAGATGCCTTGAGTTAAAATCCTCAGGTAGTCTTGTTCACATTAGTGTGGAGGGGAGACCTTTGATCCAAGAGTTGCACCAGTTAGTGGATCAGGGGTTGATGATGAAGATGAGTAGATCAGTAGGATTGTTGGCACAATTGTAATTACCCGATATTTTAAATTATTAAAAATTGTTTTGAGATATGCAGTGTTAATAATATTTTAAATTTTTATATATTATAATTATTTATGAATAGTATTTATTTATTTTAAATATTTTATTACGTAGAGGATTTTTTCTTGGAAGTTTTATTATTTTAAAATATTGATGTTGTTATTATTATTATTGTTGTTGTTGTTGTTATTATTATTATTGTTATTATTATTATTATTATTATTATTGTTATTATCATTATTATTATTATCATTACTATTATTGTCCTTATTATTAATAGTATTATTTTATGTGTGTTTATGTGGTGTATTATATATATGTATATATATATATATATATATATATATATATATATATATATATATATATATATATATATATATGTTAATGGTTATATATATAAATAAAAATAGAAATCAGGACAAAAAATTTTTTGGGACATTTCTTTTTCTTTTCTTTCTTCTTCCTGCAAGTCACTATGCATACCACCCAGCCACCATCGCCGGTGTCCACAGCCACCATCACCTACCATCATCACCTCCCCTCCTTCTTCTCTCCCTTCCATCGCCTTCAGCTCACCTGTCACTTGCCGGAATTAGCCAAAAATAGCAACAGCAATAGAGGAGCTCCTCACGTCGCCGGTGGTGATTTTGGTGGCCAAAGCTCGTGTTTCTGGGCTTGTTTTGATCTTCTAGCTTCGGGCAAGCCTATTCTAAGCTTGGTTTAGATTGCAAGTTTTCTTCAAGTTTTTATTTAGGTTAATTTTAGTTTTTAATTTTTTTAAGCCTGATTTCTTGTGTTGTGTTTTAGGCTAAATGTCTTTAGAAATATTGTTGTGTGTAGCTTGAGCTTTGCAAATATAATTTTTGTTGATTTTTTTGAATTATTTGGATTTATGGGTTTTGAGTTTTCCGGCGAGTCACTGTTTCAGTGACCCTTGTTGGAAAACCTTTGTATTTTTAATAAATTGTTCAAATTATTTGGAATATAGTTTGTGAAGGAAGTTTATGGAAATTTCGATCCGATTATTTATTATGAATTTTTGAAAGTTTATGTGAAAAATTAATTTTTGGAAAAATTAATATAAATTAGTGAATTTGGTGTTGTAATTGAAATTATTGTTAATTAGTATGCTTTGAATAATTTTGGATTAATAAATAGTATTAAAATAATTCTTATGAATTATTTACTATTTTTAACTAATTAATAATAATTTTTAAAAATATATTCAAATAATAAATTTATTTACTATTTTTGTGATTAAATGAATTTCTAACTATTTTTATTACATATTTGAACTATTTAAATGCTTGATTGTGAATTTTACTATTTTTGTTTGAATAATTGAAAATTGGATTTTTATTAATATTATATAAATTATTGAGATTTTATTAACTATTTTGAAAATAATTAACTTTAATGCTTTTTATTATTTAAATAAATTATATTGTGGTTTATTATTGATGATTATAGATTTTAATGATTTTTATTATTTTTATTTAATATTGATTCTTGAGAATTGTGATCCTCGGTTGGGCAATTGTGGAGTTCGAGGTCCCTACCCGAGGTGTTGTACATTTGTGATTTTAGAAGTGTGTTTGCTTGCAAAATCAACTCTACGTTTAGTAGAGAGATGTCTGTTTTACAAATGAGACTCTGTTAAATTTTTGATAGAATTCTCGTAAAATGTGACATCAGGTTGATCCTGAGTTTTGATTCTTAGATAGAGTCGTGTCCTAGATCGAGTTGGTCTTTATAATTTCTAGAAGTATATATTAGGTATTCAATTATGATATTGTTGTTATTATTATATTTTTCTAATTATGCCAAGATTGAGGCCTATCATACTAGGTCCGTTGAGTCTATCTAAAAGAGCGTAAACCTATGAGTTGTTATTTTATATGTGCATTGCATATAAGATACATGATTATGAACATCCATGTTCTCATTATGTATTTAAACTTTAATTTTTTTATTAAATGATTAAATATATTTTTAGTATATTTTTTGTGTATTTGCTATATATGTGACGTATATGCTTGGTATGTTTTTAGTAAATATTTGGTATATATTCAGTATATTTTGATATATACTCAATATATATAATTGTTATATTTTTGGTATACTTGTGGTATATTTTGGTATATATGTGGCATATGTATTTGGATTATTTTTAGTATATGCTTGGCATATATTTGGGATATAATTGGTATATTTCTTTATAAAATGTATGCCATATGTGTTTTAATTATGCATTTTATTATTTTCAATAAATATACGCTTTATTTGAAGGATATCAGTAGAACGTGCTACCAAGTGGGCTGCACTAGGATTGTGTACGTATCAGTGCATTAGATTTAAGATTTGAGATTATGAAATTATTTTGATGTGAGACTTGATTATTTGATTATGAGAATTATGGTGAGAGAGTAGTGTGATTGCGGGAACTCAATTGACCTAGTATCTTAGGGCCAATCACATTGACAGTAACACTGTGAGAGCTCGGTTGACTTAGTGTCTTGGGGCCAGTCTACTGTCCAAAAATGGAATAAAAGAATTACTTTGGAATTAAGTAAGCTTGTATGGCTAGTGAGTTTTATAATTAAGGTTGCAGACATTTTAGGGTTCTATTTGATCTTTCACTTAAATAAACTTTTTCTGCATTTATTATATATAAAAGCGAATTTTAGCATATGTATGAAATGCTTGTATATATTTATATTTATACTGATGCTTGACTGTATATAACTTTAGGTTCTATGTATGTATATTATAATAATTCACTCAGTGAGATCTGACTCCCCTCAATATATTTTTTTATAGGATCTTTTTCTTCTTTAGACATCCTTAGTAGTACTTTACACTGGTCTTCTTCAACCCTGGCTAGACTATGTAAACTTTATATTTGAACTCTTGTTGTATTTTAAAAACTACAGTAGTAGTGTTATTGTGTTATAAGTGTGTTGTTTAATTTGGAATTTTGTATCCAAATATTGTATGAATATTTTTATTTTGATGTGATATATAAAGATTTGCTTTTATATTAAATAAAGTTTTAATTCTAGCATTTTTATATTGTTATTGCATGTATTTTATTTTTAAGGCTTGCTACAGGTTCAAGATTCGAAAGAATTCCCATTCCCTAGCTTTAATCATGACTCCCGGTTTAGGTCATGACAATAGTTTAGAGTCAGATCAGTACTGAGGGATAGAATCAAGGTAGCTCAAAGCTGAAATCCTATTTTGGTTGAGCTTGAGGAGAATGTGCGAGCAGAAAAATTCACTGATTTTACATTAGATGATGAAGGTGTTTTATGGATTAGTGGAATACTATATGTGCCTGATGTGGATAATTTAAGAGAGAAGATCCTAGAAGAAGCACATTTTATAGCTTATAACATACATCTAGGTGCTACAAAGATGTACCACAACATTAGGGATTTATACTGGTAGGATGGTATGAAGAAGGATGTAGCTGATTTTGTTGCTAAGTGCTTGACTTGTCAGCAGATGAAAGCTGAACATCAGAAGCCTTCTGGGAAGCTTCAGCCTCTTCCTATTCTTAAGTGAAAATGGGAGAGAGTTTCTATGGATTTTATGGTAGGGTTACGTTGTTCAACAGATGGATATGATTCCATTTGGGTAATTATGGACAAGTTAACCAAAGTAGCTTACTTCTTACCAGTTAAAGCTACTTTTTCTGTAGCCAAGTTAGCCAAGCTGCTTGTTAAGCATATTGTGTGCCTATAGGGAGCACCTGTGTCCATCGTATTTGATAGAGGTTATATGTTCACCTCTCGATTTTAGTAAGAAGGAAAAATTAACAGCGAGATATATTGGACCGTTCCAGATTCTGGAGAGAGTTGTCATTGTTGCATATCGATTGGCTTTGCCTCTGAATCCATCACAAGTGCATCTAGTGTTCCGTATCTCGATGTTGAGGAAGTATATTTCAGACCCTTCACACATGTTACAACCCCAAAGTGTGGAAGTGAATGAAGATTTGATGTATGAGTACGAACTAATAGCGATTGTGGATTCTCAAGTTCATCAGTTACGTTCAAAATGGATCTAAATGGTCAAAGTGTTGTGGAGGAACAACAACTTAGAAGAGTACATATGGGAGACAGAAGCTGAGATGCGAACAATGTACCCCTATCTTTTTTCTCGATGAATTCTTATATTCTGTTCTTTCATTCAAAATTCGAGGACAAATTTTTATAAGAGGGGAAGATTGTTATGACCAAAATTTTTATAAATTATTAAATTAATTTATGAGATATGTAGTGTTAATAAATATTTTTATTAATGACTATTTAATTATTTTAATATTATTATTATTCTAATTATTTATTTTAGTAAATCATAGCATTTGGTTATTGATGAGATTAAATTTTATTTCGAAAGTTATTATTTATTTTATTATAAATTGGTAATTATTGTTAAATTAAAGATTTAAGTTAAATTTTATTGTTATTTATTATTTAATATTATTAATATTAAATTGGGGATTAATTAGTGTTAATTAAGAATTGATTATTATTATTATTATTATTATTATTATTTATGGTGTTAAATAAATACATGTGTATATATATAATAAGTTTATATATATATATATATATATATATATATATGTGTGTGTGTGTGTGTGTGTGTGTGTGTGTGTGTGTGTACAAATGTGTCCATACATATAAAAAAAAGATCAAAGCATTTTTCGGTTTCTTCTTCTTCCCCTCCTTTTTTTTTTCTTCTTCTTATGTCCTCATGTCACTGCCTCATGCCGGACCACCATCCAAACCACCACAATGCCACCACCTCAGCACCAGACAACCACTAGCAGCAGCATTGGCAGTAGCAAACAACAACAATAACAACAATAGCAGGCAGTGACACAGTGCAAAACAACACTATAAACAGTGTTGTGTGGTTGCCGGCGAGAAAACTAGTCGAGCTTAGGTCATTTCGAAGCTCACGCTATGAACTTTGATAATACGTAGTTAGTTTCGAGTAAATCGGTTGGTAAGAAATTTGAAAATTTGATTTTATATTTATGTAAATATGTTTAATTTGATTTTTCTTATTGAATTTAATTTTATTCGGAGATGTGGTAGTTAGATAAATTGATTTTTGAGCTAAGATCTAACTAAATATTATTTTTATTTATCTTTTTGAAATTATTTATTTTTTTGAAATTATTAAAAATATATATGTATATATATATTTTGGGTTTGGTTACTGTTCACAGTCCCGGCTTTGAAATTTTTTTTATTTTTATTAAATTTTATATATTATTTAGAGCAAGTTTCATGAAGGAAGTTTATTTAAATTACATACCAAATTGTTATTATGAATTTTTGAATGTTCATGTGAAAAATGAATTTTTGGAAAAATTAGTATAAATTAGTAATTTTTACATTTTGGTTGAAATTATTATATTCTGGGCATTTTTTGAATAATAAAAATTATTAAATTAATTTTTGTGAATTATTTACTATTTTTAGCTAATTAATAATAATTTCCAGAAATATATTAGTTTATTTATTATTTTTATAATTAAATGGATTTTTAGTTATTTTATTATATATTTGAGCAATTTAAATAATTATTGGAAATTTATGCTATTTAATTTAGAATATTTAAATGAATGAGTTTAATTTATATTATTTACTTATATTTGAAATTTTATTATTTAATTTGGAAAATAAATATTTTTGATGCTTTTATTACATAAATAAGTTGATTTTGATATTTAAATGAGATTTTTATAATTTTGGTTGAAATATTTGGTACGTATTATTTAAATGAGATTTTTTTTTATAATTTTGGATGAATTAATGGTATTTATTATTAGTTTATTTATTGTGTTATTTGATTGAATGTTGATAGTTTATGTCTACATATGTATTTATGGAAGATAGTAAATTATTCGATATTAATTGTAATTGTTAAGTATTTTGTTTTAAACTATTTATGAATTAATAAAAGTATGAAAAGTATTTTTTAATATTATTTCCCATTTATTAGTTAATTTGTGGTAATTTTGGAATAATATGTGAATAGTAAATTTATTTATTATTTTTGAGCTTAAAGTGGTGTTTTATTATATTTATGATGTTGAATAGTGATTTTAATAATTATTTGCAATCTATGCTAATTTAATTGTAAAATGAAAATTTTATTCCATTTATGAATCTTATTAGCAAATATTATTTAAAAGCTAGAATTTTATTATTTAGTTGGAAAATAAAGGTTTTTAATATTTTTATGAGATATTTTGGTGATTTTTATGATTTTTGGGTGAATTATTTGAAATTATAATTATTTTTTTATATATATTTGTAGATTGTTGAGGCTCAGTTGGGCATTATGAGTATTTCAGGGGTCCAACCTGAGCAGTTGAATTTATGTGTTACAGAAATGATTTTATGTGCAAGATCAACTCTACTTTTAGTAGAGAAACGTCTGTTTTATAGGGTAAACTTTGTCGAATTTTTCGATAGATTTCTTGTAAAATATGACAACTGATCCGAGTCTAGTTTTAAAATCTTGGTCGAATTGTGTTTAGATTGAGTCATTCTTAGAAATTCTAAAATTATTTAATTAGGAATTTTATTCTAATAATAATATATTATTTTTCTTTAGCTATATTGTGAGCTAAGCCGACCGATCCTGGCCAACCGAACCAGAATAACAGAGCTCAGTAGTACTGTGAGTTATTATCATATATATGTATTGCATGTAGAATAAATATTTGTAAGCATCCATATTTTAATAATGCAAATATAAGTGTGATTTATTTTATTAAATGAATATATATATATATATATATATATATATATATATATATATATATATATATATATATATATGCTTGATATATCTTTGGTATATTGCATTGAAAATGAATGCCACCATGTTTAAATTATACATTTCATTATTTTTAAAAATTATAAGATTTATTTGAAGAATAGTAGTAGAACATGCTACCTAATGGGCTACACTAGGACTGTGTGCGCACAAGTGCGTTAGATTTTAGGGTTGATATTATGTGAGATTTGAATAATTGATTATTGTGATTGTAGTGAAAGAGCGGTTTGATTACGGAAGCTCGGTTGACCTAGTGTCTCGGGGCCAATCATGCTTACAGTGAGACTGTAGGTGCTCGGTTGACTTAGTGTCTCAAGATCAGTCTACTGTCTAAAAATGAAAAAGAGAAATATTTTGGAATTAAGTGAGGTTACAAAATATTTTAGGAATCTGCTCCAATCCTTCACCCAAATGCAAATTTTTCTGCATCTATTATTATATAAAAATGGATTTTAGCATATGTATAATATGCATGTATATATATATATATATATATATATATATATATATATATATATATATATATATATATATATATATTATTATTATTATTATTATTATTATTATACAGATGCTTGATTGTATATGACTTTAGGTTGTATATATATATATTATAATAATTCACTCAATGAGGTCTGACCCCCTTCAATATTTTTTTCAGGACATTCTACTTCGTCAGACCTTAGTAGTAGACCCCTTTGTCGGTCTTCTTTTGCCCCGGCTAGATCATGTAATTTTTATATCTAAACTTTTATTTACATTTTGGAAGCTGCAGTAGTAGTACTCGAGTGTTGTAGTGTTTAGTATTATTTTGTATAACAGAGATTTGTATTTGAAAGATATTGTATTGTTATATTTTTAATATATGATATGATAATTCCTTTAATATTATTTTAAGTTTTTAATTCTTTGATGTTCTTATATTATATTTCTACGTGTTTTTATTTTTAAGGCTTGCTACGGGTTCCAGATTCGAAAAATTCCCGTTCCCTAGCACTGATCATGACTCCCCGGACTGGGTCTTGACAAAGTTAGTATATGATTCGAATTTACCGTCATTAATTTAAAAAGGATAATTTTTGCCTCTTGTCCATTAAAACTTGGATAATATGAGCTTTCTATTAACCATAGAGCTTTCTATTAACCAAAAAAAATATATTTTTCATTCATCAACAATATCTACTTTCGACTAGTAATATAAATTCAAGTAATGATGTGTTGACCTTAGCAATAATCAATAATCAATCTTAATTTTGATCTTAAAAAATATAATTTTGAGTTTTAATTTTTTTGTTTAAGTGTGTATAAGTTAGGAGTCCATTGGAAGTTAAAATGAAGTATGATTATTAGGCAATTTCAAATGTCTCCAATAGAAAATCACGGCTTAAACTTGTGCACAATTGTCTGATAGTAGTCTGCATTTTATATTGCATAGCTCTTAGTGTTTTGGACATATCTTGAGCTATAGAAGTTGAATTAAAGTGATTCAAAATGATATGAAAAACTAAGTCAAATATCTATAACTTTTATGAAGAAAGTATAGGCAAATTCAAACGTCTCCAATATAAAATCACGACTTCAACTTGTGCATAGTTATTTGACAATAGTTTGTATTTTAGATTGCATAGCTCTTAGTATTTTGAACATATATTAAGCTAAAAAAGTTAAATTGAAATGATTCAAAATGATATAGAAATCTAAGTCAAATATCTATAACTTTAATTAAGAAAGTGTGGGCAAATTCGAATATCTTCAGTAGCCAATCACAGTTTCAATCCATGCATAGCTGTCTAAGAGCATCACTTTCAATAATTCAAAATTAGAAACATTGGATTCAAAATATAGATATTAGACATATATTTTGCATCTCCAACATCTATATTTTTATGTGTTTGTCTATATAAACACCTCTAAAGCTGAATGGAAGTTAAAAAACTTATTTATCATTCATTCTTTTTTAAGCATTCAATTAAACTTTTAAATTCTCTTAAATAATTCTTTGTTTCTATAACTCTTGTGAGAGTTGGTTGTGTGTTAGACATAGAATTTCTCTTCATCTAAAATCTTGGGATAGATTAGAAGGGAAGTGAGATTTATTTCTCAAGGACTTGGTTTAAGTGTTTTCCATTAAAATATTTAGGATTTGGTTTTTGAGTGAGCCTTGAAAACTCAAGTTGTAAAGTTATAAGAGTGAGACATAAAACTCTTGTGTAATTTCAATCTTGTGAATAAGATTATGGGTGATTGAAAATCCTAACTTGGGGATAAGTTAGGTGAAGACATAAGATTGTTATTAAATTCGAACTCCTTAAATATTTGTGTTCTTCATTCTTCCTTCTTATCTTCCATTTAATTCTTATAAAGAATTCTTTTAATTTTTCATTTTTATTTGATATTCCTATTCACCCCTCTCTCTAGGACTCTTTTTAATTAATATCAGAGCTTGAATTCTAGGTATTTCATTGCTAGAGTATAAGATCATGGGGAGTGAATCATAAAATATCTCTTCTCTTAGACCGTTCTTTGATGGTAGTGACTATCCATATTGAAAATTCATAATGGAATTATATCTTGATTATGATTCCATCAAACTTTGGGACATTTTCCTAAGAGGTTGGGAACTATCTACAACTATCATTGATCGTGTGGTAACTACTCTTGCAAAAAGCCAATGGAGTATTGATCAAAAGGAAGAAAATTAAAAAAAAATAAAAAAGCAATGATTACTCTAGTCTTTTTAATGACAAGAGAAGAAGGAGGCAAGCTTCAACATTGTATGTCAACCAAAGAAATGCGGGAGACCTTAGAAAACCACTACGAAGGCAACATTCAAGTAAAAAGTAAAAAGGTTCAACTTCATATGTATGAATATGAACTGTTTAAAATGAAGCCTTATAAATCAATCACGGAGATGACAAACCGTGAGATGAAAAACCGTCTCAATGCTCTCCTTACAACCCTTAAGAAACTTGGAAAATATTTCTCTAAGGAAGAGGTAAACAATAAGATTATAAGAATCCTACCTAAGAAGAATTGGGAATCTCATGTTATTTTAATTGAGGAAGCTCATGACCTCTATACTCTATCAACTGATGTGCTCATTAGTAAGCTCTTAACATATGAGCTCACTATCAAGCAAAGAGATGAAGAATAAGAAAAGAAAAAAGAAAAGAAAAAGAGCATTGGTCTAAAAGCTCTTCAAAAAGATAGTGAAGAGGAAAGCATCAAAGAATCTAGTGATAAAAATGGTGACATTGTCATGCTCACTAAGAACTTCAAAGAGTTTTTTAAAAAGAAAAACTTTTCAAGAACAAGGGACTTCAACAAGAAGTTCAAAGGACATGGGAAGAAGAAAACTAAGGAGGTTACTTGCTATGAATGCAAGAAATTGGGAATATTAGAAGTGAGTGTCCTAAACTCAAATTCAAGAATAAGGGAGCAAAAGATAAGAAGAAGACAATCAAAGCTACTTAGGATGATTCCTTCGAATCTAAAGAGGAAAAAGAATAACAAGAAGTGGCCAATATTTGCTTCATGGCCCTTGAAAATGAAATAAGGTACCATCTACTTCTTATTATTCCTTTGATGATTGTAACAATTATTGTGATGATGATGATGATGCTGAGAGCTCTATTTTGAGCAAATTACTTGTTAAATGCAAAAATTTATTATCTAAGAAGAAATATTATAAGCATAAGTTAGGTAGCTTAAATAGAGAATTAGAAAATTTAAAAATTAATTTTGCTAAACCTGTTAGATTAAACAAAAAACTTATTAGTGATGCAAAATCTTCTAATTCTTTCGAAGATCAACTTAAGAAAGCGAATGATGAAAATCATAAGCTTTCTAAGGAGGTCTTAGAATTACAGAATTCCATTTTTAAATTTAAGAGAGGAAAATAAACTTTAGATAGTCTTCTTGACTCTCAAAAATTTCATAGAGATACCCATATAATTGGATATAAGAATAGAATGTCTTCATCATCTTCATCATATATTAATTTTGTAAAAGCTTCACATGATTCCACTCCTTCAACCTCTAAATCAAATGAGACTCAAGCTTTCAAAGTTAAAATATCTCATGTGTTAGATAGCAAGGGAAAGTCTCAAAAGATTCATCCTTCATTAATACAAAGAGGTAAGGCTCAAACTAGAGCACATCAACCTAAACATGCTTATATGTACATTAGACATGATTATAATAGGCATGCTGCACAATATAATGCACATAAACATGTTGCACAAAATTATTAAAATACACATCACCATTGCCAATGCATGTCTCACTTAATGACATAAAACAATAGGAGATACACACAATACCAAAGACATGTTACACAAACTAGGAAAGCATTTCATCCTAAGAGGAATAAATTTAAAAATATTATATGTTCTTATTGCATGATCAAAGGACATACTAATAATGTGTGCTTTTATAGAAGATTACACATGAATTTACTTCCTATAGATTATCTTGAGACTAACCAACCTAGACCAAGAAAGGTTTAGGTCCAAAAGAACACTTAAATTTTTTTGTGTAGATGTGCTTGAAATCCACACGAACAAAAAGCAAGTGGTATCTTAATAGTGAATGTTCAAGGCACATGATGGGAGATAAAGAGAAATTCAACAAACTTGATGCCAAGGATGGAGGACACATTACTTTTAGAGATAATGCAAAAGAAAAAATTATTGGCATTAGAAAAATAAGTAATCCTCAATCTTTATCTATACATCATGTATTGTTTGTAGATGGTCTTAAACATAATTTGCTTAGTATAAGTAAATTTTATGACATGGGAAATAAAGTAACTTTCTATCCTAAAAATTACTTTGTTAGTAGTCTTGATGAAAACAAAGTTATTTTTAGTGGTGAAAGAGTAAACAATGTTTATGTCATTGATTTGAATAAAATTGATAACAAAGAATTAAAATGCTTAGTGTCTATCTCCCATGACACAAGGACATGGCATAGAAGGTTAAGACATGCAAATTTTAAGCTTTCAAATGATCTTTATAAACATGAACTAGTGATTGGTTTACCTGATCTTGAATTCACTAATGATAAACCTTATAATGCTTGCCAAAAGGGAAAATAATCCAAGTCCTCATTTAAGTTAAAAAATGTAGTGTCCACCTCTAAGCCACTTGAACTTATACATATGGATTTATTTTAACCAACTAGAGTTTCTAGTCTTGGTGGAATGCACTATACATATGTGTTGGTTGATAATTACTCTAGATTTACTTGGGTATATTTTCTTGCTCATAAGAATGATGCTTTTAAAGCTTTTGAAAATTATGCTAAAAGAGTTTAAAAAGAAAAAGATTTTTATATTTCATCTATTAGAAGTGATCATGGAACCGAATTTGGAAATAATTTTTTTAAAAAAACTATTGCAATGAAAATGGTATTTCTCATACATTTTCATCTCCTAGAACTCCTTAATAAAATGGGGTAGTTGAAAGGAAAAATAGAACTCTTGTGAAAATGCTAGAACAATGGTTCATGAGTATAATTTGCCTCTATACTTTTAGGTAGAAGCCATTAACACATCTTGTTATATTTCAAATCGAGTTTTCAAAAGACCAATTTTAAATAAAACATCTTATGAGCTATGGAACAATGGAAAACCTAAAATCTCATATCTAAGAGTGTTTGGATGTAAGTGCTTTATATTAAACACCTCATAATCTTGGGAAATTTGATTCTAAAGCTGATAAAGGAATTTTCCTAGGCTATTCTATTTCTAGTAAAGTATATAGGGTCTTTAATAAAAGAACTCTAGTAGTTGGAGAGTCAATGCATATGGTGCTTAATGAATTAAACTAACTTGATCCTAGAAAGGATGTTTGTAGTGTTGATGATCTTGTAGGTGACAGTGAGATTATAGAAACACAAGAAGAAAATGTTAGTAATCCTTTGAAACTTGAAGGTCTATGCAAAGAGGAAAATGAGGAAACATCTCAACCTGCCTTGAAGGATAAACTTCCAAAGGATTAACAATTCAAGAAAGTTCACCCTCAAAACCTCATCATAGGTGACACTATAAAAGGGGTAACTACTAGATCTAAACTTAAGTCTATTATTAATTTAGCTTTTATTTTTCAAATTGAATTAAAAAATGTTGATGATGCTTTGAGTGATAAATTTTGGGTCCTTGCTATGCAAGAAGACTTAAATCAATCTCAGAGAAACAAGGTTTGGACCTTAGTTCCTAGACCTAAACATCATCCTATTATAGCCACCAAATGGCTGTTGAGAAATAAGATGAATGAACAAGATGTCATAACTAGGAACATAGCTAGACTAGTAGCTAAAAGTTATAATCAAGAGGAAGTCATTGATTATAATGAAACCTTTTCCCCTGTTACAAGGTTAGAAGCTATTAGGATGCTATTTGCATTTGCATCATACATGGATTTTAAACTTTATCAAATGGATACTAAAAGTGCATTTTTAAATGGTTTTATTGAAAAGGAGGTATATGTTGAACAACCTCCGAGTTTTGAAAATTTTGACTCTAAAAATCATGTGTATAAACTTTCAAAAGCATTATATGGATTGAAACAAGCTCCAAGAGCTTGGCATGAAAGATTGAGTAGCTTTTTACTAGAGAAAAGTTTCTCTAAAGGAAAGGTTGACACAACTCTTTTTATAAAGAAATCTAAACATGATTTATTAATTGTTCAAATATATATTGATGATATTATATTCAGTGCTACTAAACATTACTTGTGTGAGGAATTCTTTAATTTAATGCAAAGAGAATTTTAGATAAGTATGATGGGTGAACTTAAATTCTTTTTTAGACTACAAATCAAGCAATGCAAAAATGAGATTTTCATCAATCAAACCAAGTATGCAAGAGATGTTCTCAAGAAGTTTGGCATGGATGGAGCTAAGATAAGTAAAACTCCAATCAGCACCATAACCAAACTTAAAAAAGATGAGAATGGAAAACAGATTGATGAAAAGCAATTTAGAGGTACGATCAGATTCCTTATTTATTTAACTGCTAGTAGACCTGATATTATGTTTGCTACTTGCTTATGTGCTAGATTTCAATCTAGTACTAGAGAGTTTCATTTGAATGCTATCAAAAGAATTTTTGAATATCTTTATGGTATAATGCATTTAGGACTTTGGTATCCTAGAAGTTCATCTTTTGACTTGATTAGTTATTCTACTGTGGACTTTGCCAATAGTTTACTGGATAGAAAAAGCACTTCCAGAACTTGTCAATTTTTAAGATAATTTTTAGTTTCTTAATTTGATAAGAAATAAGTTTTAGTTGCCTTGTCCACTGCTGAAGCTGAATATATTACAGTGAGTCTTTGTTGTTCATAAGTTTTATAGCAAAAGCAATAGTTGTTAGACTATGGTGTAAAACTTGATCACATTCCAATCAAATGTGACAATAAAAGTGCTATCAACCTTAGCAAAAATCCCATTCAGCATTCTAGAATTAAGCGTATAGACACTAGACATCATTTCTTGCATGATCATGTTCAAATTGGTGATATCTCACTTGAATTTATTGATACTAATAATCAACTTATAGATATCTTCACCAAGCCTCTCAATGAAGAGAGATTAAATTTCATTAAGCATGAACTTAGCATGATTGATGGTTCTAGTTTATTGTGAAATCATGTTGTGCTTATTAATTACTTTGATTGATAAATATTTTGATTTTGATCTTAAATTTTTTTTATATATTCATTAGTTTATATTTGATTTATCTTTTTAAATTTCCTTTTGCATTTTGTTAAAGGAGGAGAAATCACTTGAGTTTGCATGTGTACTTAGTTAATTTTTTTAACATGTGTTTTTTTTTTAATTTTAAAACTCCCTTAAAAAATGTGTTTATGTTGGTAACATATTAGATTTTTGTTTGATATAGGGGGAGAAAATTTGTTTAAATTTTTGCATGCATATTAACATTGTAAGTATGGCTAATTTTGTCGTACATCATATGTGACAAAAGACCTTATTTTGCTTACTTTGTTTATGTATGACATAAATTTTATAAAGATTTTGTGTATCTTTGTTTTCATTTTCTCTTTATATCTCTCTCTTTTCTTTTTGCTTTTGAAAAAGGGGAAGAAATATATTTGAGTTTGTTATTTGTTACTATACATGTGTATAATATTATCTTCTTAGAAATTATTTTTATTTTTGATAATGCATGAATATTTTTACAAAGATTTGGTATATCTTTACTTTGTTCCTATAGGAATTTTGGTCTCTTTAAGTTCATTTCCCTTTATATCTCTCTATTTTCTTTTTACCTTGTATAAAGAGAGAAAATAATGTTATGAATAATTTGTGCTTATTTTTTTATATGCTAAGTGCAACATGATTGATTAGCTAGCTAAACTCTATATGATCATATGATAATTAAGCACATCTAGCATTAACATTATTATTATATGTACTATTTTTATAATGCATTTTAATGTCACTATATATATATATATATATATATATATATATATATATGTTTGAAATTATTTCCTCACATTGCCTAACATTTATTTAACTGATCACGTTATCATATTTTATATTTTTAATACATTTGTCATAAGAATGCCATGTTTTTATCCCTCTTGCTATATTTATGTTGTTTTTATTTTTTTGTCAAGGGGAATAATCTATAAATTTATATTTCTTATCATACTCATATTCATAGGGGGAGAAATAAAGAATTATATTTTATTTTATTTGGTATCATTATTATCACAAATATTATCATACACTTTATATTATTTTTTATTAAACTCAAAATAAGTTTGTCAAAATCAAAAAGGGGGAGATTGTTGACCTTAGCAATAATCAATCTTAATTTTGATATTAACAAACTTAACTTTGAGCATTTAATTTATTTATTTAAGTGTGTATAAGTTAGGACTCCATTGGAATTTAAAATGAAGTATGATTATTGGGCAAATTCAAACGTCTCCAATAGAAAATCACGGCTTTAACTTGTGCACAGCTGTTTGACAGTAATCTGCATGTTAGATTGCATAGCTCTTAGTATTTTGGACATATCTTAAGATAAAGAAGTCCAATTGAAGTGATTTAAAATGATATGAAAAACTAAGTTAAATATCTACAACTTTTATGAAGAAAGTATAAGCAAATTCAAATGTCTCCAATAGAAAATCATGGCTTCAACTTGTGCATAGCTATTTGACAGTAGTCTACATTTTAGATTGTATAACTCTTAGTATTTTAGACATATCTTGAGCTACAGAAGTTAAATTAAGGTAATTAAAAATTATATGGAAAACTAAGTTAAATATTTACAACTTTTATAAAGAAAGTGTGGGCAAATTCAAATGTCTTTAGTAGCCAATGATAGTTTCAATCCATGCATAGCTATCTGAGAGCATTATTTTCAATAATTCAAAATTATAAACATTGTATTCAAAATATAGACACTGGACACATAATTTGTATCTCCAAAGGCTATATTTTTTAGTGTTTATCTATATAAACACCTCTAGAGCTGAATGGAAGTTAAGAAACTTGTTTATCATTCATTCTTTTTTAAGCATTTAATTAAGCTCTCAAATTCTCTTAAACAATTCATTGTTTGTATAACTCTTATGAGAGTTAGTTGTATATTAGAAATAGAATTTCTCTTCATCTTAAATCTTGAGATAGATTAGAAGGGAAGTGAGATTTATTTCTAAAGGAATTGGTTTAAGTGTTATCCATTGAAACACTTGGGATTTAGTTTTTGAGTGAGCCTTGAAAACTCAAGTTGTAAGGTTATAAGAGTGAGTCATAAAACTCTTATGTAATCTCAATATTATGAATAATATTATGTGTGATTGAAAATCCTAACTTGGGGATAAGTTAGGTGGAGACGTAGGATTATTGTTGAATCCGAACTCCTTAAATATTTGTGTTCTTCATTCTTCCTTCTCAACTTCCATTCAATTCTTGCTAAGAATTATTTTAATTTCTCATTTTTATTTGATAGTCCTATTCACCCCCCTCTAGGACTCTTTTCATAATGTATATAGTTATATTATGTAGTTGTAAAATTTTTTATCACCTTTATATTTTCTAGGCTTAATACATTCATAGCCTTTTGAACTTGGCAATTTTTGATAATTTGACACTCATACTTTCACTTTTGCCATTTAGACACCTTAACTTGCCAAAAAGATGATATATAAACCATTTTTATAGATGTGGCAGAGTGCGTGAAATTTTTACGCAAACGAGCGTGTGACATTAAAAATATGAACGGTGGTCATTGTTCAATAGGACTTTTAATCTCGTTTTCACCATCATCTTTTTCATTTCTTTAGTGAGCTAGTTTCTCCCTTCTTATTCTTTCTACTCTTCAAATCAACCACACTTTTCTTATCTTCTTGTTTTCCTTCTTATTATTCTTTAACAGCCATTTAGTAGCTTTATAATTTTTTAAAAAAATTTGGCAAAGTGTTTTTAGTGAATGGCATCTCAACAACAAACAGCTTCATAGGGTAGTTACTCATTTGGAAATTAATTTGCTATACCTTTGTGTGATTGCAATGAGACAATTGCATTGAAGATGTCCCTCACCAATGCAAATCATGAGAGACAATTTTTTGGTTGTCCTTAATTTAGTGTAAGTATGTATTTATTTGGTTATGAATTGAATTAGGGATTTGATGTTAAACTTCACAAGTTCAATGAAATTGGTAGGTGGGAAGGCAAAATGCATGTCGATATTTTTAGTAGTATGATCCACTAGTTCCTTATCACATGAATTGTGCATTTTTTAGGTTCATTAATAACCTAAAGAGGCTGAATATGAAAGGGACAAGGCTATTAATGAAAGGGACTAAGCAAAAGCTATAAACAATGTACTGATTTTGGTAATTGTAATGTTAAGTCTGCTTGTACTCATTTGCATATTCTCTAATAAATTCTAAGTAGATTATCTATGTTAACAGTAGGAGGTTGATATTGTTGATGAAAAGTAGGAATTTTAGTTTTGATATAGTTCTCTATTAATGTAATGATCGTCTAATGAAATAAAATATGTTAGTCCTCTTATTAATTTGTTTACTTGTGAAAAGAAACTACTACAAAGTACCTAAATTGCCATTAAAGCTCAATCATAATTTTTGCATAAGCTGAAAACAATTTGGAATTGAAAAGAAAAATGAGATTTATATCCTTGATAATCAGTTAAAACAAAAGCTCAATCACTGAGCTAAACAAAATGCCAAAAAAGCTTTACATGTTTTTGAACCATAAATCAAACATTGAGCTTGATTATAGATTCTACCTAAGTCAATATAATATACCTACACAATAGACCCACAATTGTGAAAATTAACTAAAAAATACATAGAAATTTGATATCCAAACTAACTAGCTAGAATATAAGCTCATTCATAGAGCAGGTTCAAAATACATAATTCAGACAATTACATCAGCTGATCCATAATTACTAGTGTAATTTTGCTTTCCTTTGCTATCTCTCAGTGTTGGTTGACTTAGATTGCCTCCTTTCAACGTAATTGATCTTGTTGTTATTGTGTTTTGGCTTAGGGAAAAAGCTTGGTCAGGATCATCTAAAGAGTGAATATGTAAGGCACTTGTTCTTCTTTGAGACAATAACTTGGACTTTCATTCTTAGAGTTGCCTTGATGTAATTGCATCTTTGCCTTTGAATTTAAGGCTAGGTGGTTGAAAACCAATGTCACCAGTTGCATTTCCTACCATTTTTAACTTCATATATTCAACAACTCTGGTTATTCTTGAACCAAACTGCAAACTCACAAGAAAGTAATCAGTACACAATTCATAATAAGAAGATATCTTAAAATAAAGAAATACTTCATCCTCAGAGTTAAATCCAAAGAATTACTTACCTTTTCTAGTATGACTCCACTGTCAAGGTTATTGTACAAACCATACCCTTTAATCCTTCCTTTTTTCTATTGAAGATGTTGTACCTTCAGAGGATCTCTTATTGCCAATAGTAGGCAATTTTGGCATTTGATTATCGTTGTCCTTGCCTATAGAAAATTGGTAGGACTTTGTCTTTGACATTTCTTGAATGACACTATAACTTTCAAAAAATTGCATTTGAAATTCTTTAACATTCACATAGTTGAACCAAAATATCAAACATAAATTACAATTGATAAAATGAATATAAAACCTAAGTTCCAATTGGATTTGCATTATTTGCATTATTAGTAGAAATTTTAACATAAATATCCAGAATTCATAACTTGTTACCTGCTTAACTGAACATCCTTCTTTATTATGCTCAGTTTGTTTACATAAACTATACGTCATCTTTTCTCCCTTTCTTGGAAATTTCTTCATTTTTTTTGGTTCATCATTTGGCTTCCTTTTATTTTGTTTTAGTCTTAGCAGTGTCTTAAATAGTAGTGGTTCAATCGAAGGATGGTCCTTTTGCTGGCATAATCGTATCCTTAGAAATATAGTGTGAATATGTCTTCAAGTAGGTTTCCTTATGATACCATTTGGAAATGAAATCCATAGGCTTCATTTTTCTATGCTGCAATGTATAAATGGCATGTGTATAATGGATGCCTTTCAACTGCCATGACCTGTAGGTGCAAATCTGTTTTCTTAAGTCCACAGTGTGACCATATGGCCCATCTTGCACCTCAAACCCTGCATCTCCATTCCATATAATATCACACTGCATGGAATGCTCCTTATTCTTTTCGAACCTCTCCATAGCTGTTGGAGTAATGTCACAAATCCATGTATTTGCAAAATCCCTCATTACTTGAATTCTTTGCATTATTTTCATTTTAATCTCATTCAACATAGTGATAATAGACTTATGCCTGGATATTAAAATCCACGCATTGAAAGTCTCACACATATTGTTCTCAACAGAATCGCATTTTGTTTCCATTCCTTGATACACCCTCACCATATTTTCCTTATTACAACATATTAATTCCACAATAATTCCTTTCCTTAATTTACTAAATTCCTGAAGATGATCTTTTAGTTCTACCTCAAAACTACTCCTAGCACATAATAAAAAATTCTTTCTTCTCTTTTTACCTCTCCACTTTTTAGCCCATTTTAACCATATGTGCCTAGCACACATTTGGTGCTCAACATCAAGCAAATCTTCCAATATAACAGTTACTAAGCCCTATCAATAACTAGCCAAAATGACTTTAAAAAAATCAAATGCCAATCAAAACATGTACAATATTGTTCAATTAAACACTTCATGAAATATAACAACCTGATTAACAAAGCAAATTATATAACTAGCAAGTTAACATGTTAAATAAGGTACCAAAAATATCAATTACTAATAAAACATACAATATAACAGGCAAACATATTAAATAAAGTTAAAGTAGCAACTAGAACTTTTACTAACCTTTTGCATGTTTATTATAAGCACAAAACCCTCTCCACTGCCCATTTCCATATTATCTTAAAGTACCCTTAGGAACCAACTCCAAGTATCCTTACATTCAACTTGAACTATAGCCTAAGCAATATGATCATTTGTCCATTACCATCTTTGATAATTGTAAATAGCAGTTGCCCCGTACACACCCCTTTCAAGAAGCAGCCATCGAGTCCAACGATCTTCCTACAACCGTCTTTAAAACCCTTTTTAAGAGCATAAAGGCCCATGTAGAACCCATTAAATAAAACCTTTCCTAGCTGGCTTGTATCAGTCTTGACAAAACATGTGCTCCCTAGATTTAAGGCTAACACTTTATCCACGTACCATTGCAACTTATTGTACTTCTCATTGTAGTTACCCATAAATTAAGACATCATTAGAAACTTAGCCCTTTTGCATATTATTGTGCCAACTTTTACCTTCAATTGATTTTTACAAAGCTCTTGTAATTGCCACAACTTTATTGCAGGTTACAATATAATTATATCCTTATAGTTACTTGAAATAAACTTTGAAGTACATAACTTATTTATATTTGTTCTCCAACAACTACGCACATGGTTGTAACTCTTCACAGTAAAATCCTTTGTATTCCCATTGATGCTTCCACTTATAAACCACTTATAACTAACCCACTTGCATTTTCCCTCACTCGACCACTTTCATTTGGTTTGAATTTGATTTATATGTTAGCATAGATGTGCCTTAGAGCCATTCTTATATTTAATAATGACATTGTTAATTATCTTTATGGCAATATAATATTCATTTAAATAAAGAGTTTATTTATTTGAGTATTTACCCTTTAGCATTATGTTAAATAAATTTATTATCAAGAGTTGATGATATGAGTTATAAATTTATTTATTACATATGCGATAAATAGTTCATAGTCAAATAATTAATATTTAGGTAATATTAACTAGACTATCACCTCTATCTATTTTCTTAATTAGTATGTGATACTAATAGTGGGAGGTAGTAAGTTTTATGCTACTTGATATGAGATATCATAATAGAAATGTGGATACTCATGTGATGGGTGGATTGAACAGTGACGTTAGATTTGTGGTCGTAAGGATATTCACTTATAGTCAATGATCACTATCTAGGCTATAATGGTGCATATAATCCTTTGACATAAAGTGACACGGTCATTCACATTTGAGTGGTTAAAGTTTATTACCGCTTATATACTTATGTTAATCACACATAGATATATGGTGTTTGGTGGCTCTACTCAATTAAATGTAGGGATGAGTGTTTGACCAAGATGAGATTCATTGCATACAGTGAACCAGGATAAGATCCTATGCTATCTGAGTTTTTTCTTGATGAATAAGTTCCTGGCCAGGACAAACATGACATAAACTGAAAGAGTTTTAGTACTAGAAAGTGTTTCTAGTATTTATTGTACTTTATCAAGAATAGAACTTCAGATGAGCTTAAGTGATAAAGTTATTAGAATTTGACTATACTATGACTCTAGGCTATATCAAGATCTTTTAATGAAGGTATTTTAGTGCACGGTAATTATGACTAAAGGGTTCGTGTGAACTAATCTATATATTTATTTCTAATTGGGTAGTTGCGATATCGATGATAGGGGTCACTTATAACTTATAAGAACTAATTGTGAATAATTGAGATTTTTACATTTAGACTTGAAAGAGTTTCAAATAATGTCAAGTGTTGATAATATCTTCTCATTGCCAATTAAACATGAACTTACTAAGTCACACCTATAAGGTTTTATCAAATCTCCATCTATATATTAATCTAATTATTGATTAAAGAGTTTAATCAATTGATTAAGATTAATGAAATTGGATTTATGCTTAAAGCAATGATTCTAGCATATCGTGAAATCTAATTTCAAAGAACAATTTAATTATTAATTGTACTTAACTACTATGAGATATTAATTAATGTATTAAATTAATAATAAGTATATAGTGTTTTTATTGGATTTGGATTAATGACCCATATTATATGGAACTAGGCCCAAAATATTTTTAGACCAAAGATTAATCCAAAGCCCAAGCATCTTGTCTAGACCTATTTGATTGATGGATTCGGCTAGGACTAAGAGTTGGCCTAATCACTAAGCTCAAGTATATTAAATAGATGTAGTCAAATTTGTCTTGTTTAGCTTTAACTACATTAAAGATAAAATCACATGGACATTATGAGAATGGATGTAGAAAATTATATGGGATATATTTTCCATATAATTCTTAATGCAATTTGTCATCATCCTACATTCGTGCATATATGTGTGCTAAGTGGATGTATGTGATCTAATGGGCCATGTAACAAGGAGCCTCCTTTTCTCTACACATATTAATATCCTAAGAAGTGTTCTAAGTATAAGGATGACAAGTGGCATATGGTGATGTCATCAATCTCTACAATCATTACTTGTCATATATATCTTTAAGAGTTAGTTGATAGTAATTGATAAGAAGAAAAAATGAATGGTAGAGAAGAAAAACGTGGGAGAGAGGAACAAGAGGCAAGAAAAATAAAAATAAAAGAAAAAAATATATAAAGCTCAAGACTTCTTATAAGGATCAAGTGAGGGTTAGCTTGAGAGGTTAATAAAGAGATGACTTGCTACTTCATTTGATCAAAGCAAGAATGGAGATATGGTGAAGCTTAGTGTCTCAAGCTAGAGGTCTCACACTCGGGAGACTTGAAGAGATGATTCAAAATTTGAATCAAAGAGCCAACCATTGTAGTATAATACATGTTGTCTACACCAAACACTTAGGAGATTGTAAGTATTCCGCAACTTAGATTTCCTAAGTTTTGTATTTACATGTTGATGTGTATTAGCTATGTGTTAAATTGCAAATTGGATCCTAAGGTTGGAATTCTTGATGAGATCAAAGGTTATGTTAAAGTAAATTTTTGAAATTTACTTCACTTAGCATTTAATGTCTAAGTCACATAACCATTTCCTTTCAATCTGCACCCTTCAAAACTGCATATTTTCTAAGTGCCTCCCTAAATTGCATAGCATTCTCAAACACTAAGCCAATTTCTCATAATGGAATATGATAAGCGCGATCATATTCCACTCTTATACTCTGTCTTCTTTCTGGTACCTCATCCTCATTACATCTTTAATTATCACTCAATTCACTTCCAACATCATCATTATAAAAGTATTTCTCATCACCACCAACCCTGCCTTCATACTTTTTGTTTGATGAACCAGCCTTATTATATCTCTGCACCAGTTTATTTATCTCTGTGGTTTTGACTATCTGTACTCTCTTAATTCTTTTTTTTCAGTAATATCTTCCTCATTCATATCACTTCATTCATCTTCAGCATTCTCAATATCACCTTCTACTGTGGGAACCTCACCATCTGTATCACTATCTTCATCACAACTTCCATCTTTTTTTAACCCGTCCTTATCTTCTTCTTCTCCCTTATCTAGATCTGCCTCATTGCCCTTTCCTGCCTCTTTGCCCTTTCCTTTTCTATTTATATGGCTACCATTATCTCCTAAAGTTGCCCTAATGTGCTTCCCTTTACTATTTTGCTTACAAGGCACCTATGGGACCATCATTTCACTAGGACCACTTTTGATACCTTATATATACACTTTAACCATTGGATTTTCAACATTCAACATTTTCACCATTTCTATAACTTCTTTGTCATCCTTAATTTCCTTTAGGCTATCAGTTAATGAAAGCTTTGGTACTCTATAAGTCAAATTCATTTCACTATATCCTAACTTTTCAACATCATCCACCAAGTCTAAATAACCCTATCCTGTCATTATCCAACCCATATTTAGGCAAAATTGGACCATCTAAGTAAATTGCTTCACCTCCCATTGATGCAAATCGACTACCATGATGATAATAGATAGAAAATGATTCCATTCTCCAACTTTAATGAAAGACCATAAACATTAAATAGCACCTCTATTAAATTACAATGGCGGACTTTATTTTTGGTTCTTCATGTAGTTTCATAAGATCCCAATGCTTGTTCCACCAACTTTGATTGATCAACGCCTATGTCACGACCCAAAACAGGGGCCATGACCGGCGCTAGGGAACGGGAATTCTTTCGAATCCGGAACCCGTAGCAAGCCTAAAAATAAAAATAAATCATGCAATAACAATAACCATATAATATATATATGTGCAGCGGAAAATAAAATCATAAATATCATAAATATTACAATATCATCCATCTCAACTGGATATAATTCAAAACTCATCACATCGCATATATAATCTCATAAATGTATAATCTTTATACAAATCCAGTTTTACTATAATACATCTCTTTAAACAAATACATAAAATCCAATACTGTAATTTACAGCTACTGCAGTGTCTAGATAAAATAAATAAGACTCAAGTATACAATTTACATAAAGAAGCCGGGGCGGAAGAAATCCGGCGTATCGACCTGCTACTGAGGTCTGAGGAAGTTGACTCTCCTGAAAAATAGTCAACGGAGGGGAGTCAGACCTCACTGAGTGAATTACTATAGTATATATACATACACTCTAAGTGATAATGCATACAGTCAACAGTATATGAGTAATATGTATATATACAGGCAAGTTCATACAGATGCAGAAAAATCATTTTATATATTTTATCTGAAAATCAACTTTTATGAAGGATCACATAGAACCCTAGAATATCGCAACCTCAGAAAATAGTGTTAAACAACACTCTAGCCATACAGGCTCACTGATTCCAAATATATCCACTTAATCCATTTGGACAGTAGACTGGCCCCGAGACACTAAGTCAACCGAGCTCCAGCAGTCTGACTGCCAGTGTGATTGGCCCCGAGACACTTGGTCAACCGAGCTCCAGCAATCACACCCAAACCACATCTCACATATCAATAATCATAATCAAATCAATATCCACAAATAAGTTAGTAATATAGCCTAAATACTATAGGCGTACCGGTACGTACTCGGTCCTAGTGCTGCCCACTAGGTAGCACGTTCTATTGATATCCTTCATTAATAATATGAATCATTCATTCACAATAAATGATGCATGAATTTAAATAAATCAACAATATAAACCATATATATACCGAAAATATACCAAACATAAACCAGGTATATTTTGAGTATATATACGTCAAATAAATTCAATCAAATCATGAATTAAACTAAAAATATATTTAAAAACATTTTAAATATATTTTATTAATAAAACATGTATATAATTTATTATATACCAAAAATATACTTGAATATAAATCATGTTATTTATGCATAATTAGTCAAAATAAAACATGCATTTTCTAAATCATGCATCCTAAGCATATATATATAATATAGTAACTCACCTAATGCGCTCCACGAGACAGGTCCGACGGGCCTGGTCCACTAACCCTCGGTCTCGGCGCAACTAAACAAGAAATAATTACTCGACATCAGAATAACCCTAACAGAAATCCTAGAATTCAATCTAGAGTATTAAATACAGAATCGAAAATTAGGGTTCGACTGGATATCACGTTTTACGAGAATTCTATCGGAAATCCGACAGAACCTCCCCTGTAAAACGGACATCTCTCTACTCAAAAGAGTAGAGCCGACCCTGCAAAGAAAATACACTTCGAAAATAAACACCACCATCAATCACAACCCCTCGGTCGGACTCCAGACTACAATCTGTCGACCGGGGTCCACAAACACAGAATATATATTCAAATATACCAAAAATATCCTTAAATCATAAAAATACATTTTATAGGTAAAAATTACATAATTAACCTTGAAACACTATAAAAATCGATTAAAACTCATTTTATTTGAAAAACCGTATATTATATATATAATTGAAAATAATTCACGAAAAATAGTTTTAATTAGTTAAAAATACTAAATAATTTATGGAAATCATTTTTATACCTTAAATAAACATTTAAACCAATTAAATTACATTTTTAGACAATTTAGGGTAAAATTACCAAAATACCCCTATATATATATATATACCTAAATTACTTCAAAAATTCACTAAAAATCATACAATTATCCAAAATTAATTTTCTCAACATATTTATCAATAACATAAATATTTAACTCAATTTACCAATTAAATTCAAATAAAAACACAATTAACTTAATTTTACAAAATCACATAAACTTCAATAATTAACAATAAATACTTAGAAATTCATAAAAATTCCAAATAAATTCCTATAATTCATTTCAACACCTAATTCAACCATAAACTCCAATTTCATAATTTAAATAATTAATTTCCGAAAATTCGAAAATAATATTAAAATATTCAAAAATACCCAAAAATCCAAACAATCTCCAAAAATTCTACAAAAATTCATACATGAAGATTAAACTACCAGGAACAACATTTGTGAAGGAAGTTTCCATGAATCATCCAAATTGAAGCTCAAAAAAATTGAAAACCAAAAGTGGCCGAAATATTCAACTCAAAACCTAAGCAATTCTAGACCGTTTTAGCTCAAACAAAAGCTAGAATAACACTCACCGGAGCTCAAGGAGAAGATAGAGACCGGCGGTGTCGAAAACGGTGGCCGGAGGAGGGAGAAACGACGTGAGGAATAGTGGTGGTCCGGCGCCTACCTACGGGAAGAAGAAGAAGAAGAAGAAGAAAAAGAAAAAGAAAGAAAAGGAAAGAGAAAAGAAAAGAAAAAGAAAGAAAAAGGAAAAGAAAAAGAAAAAAAAAAGAAAAAAGAAAAAAAATAATAAATTTTAATAATTTAATAATAAATAAAATAATCAAATAATAATAAATAAATAATAAAATATTAGGGTAATAATAAACCCTAATTAAATATACACACAGAGGCTTTATTTAATAATTTAAAAATATGTATGAGTTCATGCAAACCCGTAAATACATTTAAAATAATTAATAATACATTGTTTACGTGAAAATTTCCCCGAAAATGAAAGTCCCGGGAAAATTTTACGTAAAATACTGAAAATAATAGACAGTAATTAAAATAGGTTTAAAATACATATTAACTCATAAAAATATCATATAAAATACAAAAAATCACTGACACTGCATATCCCGGTACAGTGTAAAAATATTTTAAAAAACACGGGATATTACAGTCTTCCCCCCTTACAAGAATTCGTCCCCGAATTCCAAAAACAAGATTACAGAATCAGGAAGGAAAGAGATACGGGTAAGAAGCTCGCATCTCAGCTTCAGTCTCCCACGTATGCTCTTCAACTCTGTCACTACGCCACAAAACCTTGACCATCGGAATCTGCTTCGATCGCAACTGTCGAACTTGAAAATCAACGATCGCCACAGGTTCTTGCACAAACGTCAAATCTTCATTCACTTCCACACTGTCGGGTTGCAACACGTGTGAAGGATCTGAGATATACTTCCTCAACATCGAGATATGAAATACTGGATGCACTTGTGACATATTCGGAGGCAAATCCAACCGATATGCAACAGTGCCAACTCTCTCCAGAATCTCAAACGGTCCAATATATCTCGGTGCTAACTTACCCTTCCTGCCAAATCTCATCACACCCTTCATCGGAGATACTTTCAGAAAAACGAAATCTCCAACCTGAAACTCCACATCTCTGCGCCTAGGATCCGCATAACTCTTCTGCCGGCTAACTGCGGTCTCTAACCTACGCTTGATCACGGCGACTTTCTCTGCAGCATCTTGAACCATCTCTGGTCCAGTCAAAGCTCTCTCACCAATCTCATCCCAACTCAACGGGGATCTACACTTCCTTCCATACAACGCCTCATATGGTGCCATGCCAATACTGCTATGGTAGCTGTTATTATATGCAAATTCAACAAGCGACAAATGATCATCCCAGCTACCTCTCAAATCCAAGACACACATCCTCAACATATCTTCCAGTGTCTGGATCGTCCTCTCAGACTGACCATCTGTCTGAGGATGAAAAGTAGTACTGAAATCCAACCTAGTGCCCATCGCTTCTTGCAACTTCTGCCAAAAACGAGAAGTAAACACCGAACCTCTATCTGACACAATGGACACAGGTACTCCATGAAGGCATACAATATGCTTCACGTACAACTTCGCCAATCTAGCAACTGAATATGTAGCTCTCACAGGCAAGAAATGTGCAGACTTCGTCAATCTGTCTACAATCACCCAGATGGAATCGTATCCATCCTTCGAACGAGGTAAACCGACCACAAAATCCATAGCTATCCTTTCCCACTTCCACTCGGGAATAGGAAGAGGCTGAAGCTTCCCAGAAGGCTTCTGATGTTCAGCTTTCACTTGCTGACACGTCAAGCACTTAGCAACATAATCAGCAACATCCTTCTTCAATCCATCCCACCAGTATAGATCTCTGATACTGTGGTACATCTTAGTAACACCAGGATGAACGCTGTAAGCTGTAGAATGTGCTTCCTCTAAAATCTCTTCTCTCAAATCATCCACATCAGGAACACACAGTCTACCACTGATCCACAACACACCATCATCATCGAGTGTGAAATCAGTGAACTTCCCTGCTCTGACATTCTCTGCAAGCTCTTCCAGAATAGGATCTCGGCTCTGAGCTGCTTTAATCCTATCCCTTAGTACAGATCGTACTTTAAACTGAGCTAGCAGTCCACCTGATCTACTGATCTTCATCATCAGACCTTGATCCACCATCAGATGCAATTCCTGGATCAATGGTCTCCTCTCAACACCAATGTGAGCAAGACTACCTGAAGACTTCCTACTCAAGGCATCTGCTACCACATTAGCTTTACCCGGATGGTAAAGAATCTCGCAATCATAATCCTTCAACAGTTCCAACCATCTTCTCTGCCTCAAATTCAAATCTCGCTGCTGAAAAATGTACTTAAGGCTCTTGTGATCAGTAAATATCTCACAAGTCACCCCGTACAAATAATGTCTCCAAATCTTCAAAGCAAAGATCACTGCAGCCATCTCCAGATCATGTGTAGGATAGTTCTGCTCATGCTTCTTCAACTGCCTCGAAGCATAGGCTATCACCCTTCCATTCTGCATCAACACACAACCAAGACCAATTCTAGAGGCATCACAGTAAACTGTGAACTTATCCACACTATTAGGCAAAGCTAATACTGGCGCTGTGGTCAACTTCTCCTTCAACAACTGAAAACTATTCTCACAAGCTTCTGACCACTCAAATCTAACATTCTTCTGAGTCAAGCGAGTCATAGGGGCTGCAATCCTGGAAAAATCCTGCACAAACCGCCTATAATACCCGGCTAAACCCAGAAAACTCCGAATCTCAGTAACTGAAGTAGGTCTAGGCCACTCAGATACTGCTTCAATCTTCTGTGGATCAACCCGAATACCTTCTTTAGACACTACGTGTCCAAGAAAAGAAACACTCTCCATCCAGAAATCACACTTCGAGAATTTAGCATAAAGCTGATGATCTCTCAGTGTCTGTAGTACAATCCTCAAGTGATATACATGCTCTTCCATACTCCTCGAATATACCAGTATATCATCAATGAAGACTACCACAAACTGATCCACATACGGTCGGAATACTCTGTTCATCAGGTCCATAAAAGCTGCTGGTGCATTAGTCAAACCAAAAGACATCACCAGAAACTCATAATGACCATATCTAGTGCGGAACGCTGTCTTAGGAATATCAGCTTCACTAATCCGCAGCTGATGATAACCCGACCTCAAGTCAATCTTAGAAAAGAATTGTGCACCCTGGAGCTGATCAAACAAATCATCTATCCTCGGGAGAGGATACTTATTCTTCACTGTCACCTTATTCAACTCTCTATAATTAATGCACAGTCTCAGGGTACCATCCTTCTTCTTCACAAACAAGACTGGTGCACCCCAAGGAGAAACACTAGGTCTAATAAAACCTTTATCCAACAACTCTTGCAACTGCTCCTTCAACTCTCTCAACTCTGCAGGAGCCATACGATAAGGTGTCATAGATATAGGAGTAGTACCTGGTACCACATCAATACAGAACTCAATCTCTCTATGAGGTGGTAAACCTGGCAACTCCTCGGGAAAAACATCAGGAAACTCACAAGCAACAGGAACATCTGTGAGTGACAACTTCTCCACTGACGTATCCCTGACCAATGCCAAATATCCCTGACAACCTTTCCTCAATAACTTCCTAGCCGTAATAACAGAAATAAGATTCTGAGGTGCTGAACTCCTATCACCAACAAACTTAAAATCTACTTCACCAGGAATTCTAAAAATCACCTCCTTATTCCTGCAATCTACCACGGCATAGTACTGAGACAACCAATCCATTCCCAAAATAACATCGAACTCCATCACATCCAACAAAATCAAATCGGCGGGTAATTCTCTATCTCCCACGAGAACTGGACAACCAGAAAGAACAATATCGGCGTCCAAAGAATCGCTCAGAGGAGTGGCAACAGACAAAGGAAAAGCCATCCTCGAAGCTTGCCAACAAGATTTAGAAGCAAAAACAGGAGAAACAAAGGAATGCGTGGCACCCGGATCAAACAAAACCAAAGCATCCAGGTAACAAACAGAAAGAATACCTGCCACGACTGCATTAGATGCCTGAGCATCCTGCTGAGTCAGATGAAAAACTCTGGCCTGGCCTCGACCTCCCTGCTGACTGGTAGAAGCCTGGCCAACGCCTCGGGTACCTCCTCTCGTACCTCTACCACGACTCTGCTGTGGAACAAACTGAGTAGAACTCTGATGCTGGGCTGGTGGTAACTGAAATGGCATAGGTGCAGCACTAGCAATCGACTGCTGTGGGAATCGCGAAATCTGCTGCTGCTGATATCCAGAATAAGGACACGATCTGGCAAAATGTCCTGTCTGCCCGCATCTGAAACATGTCAGTGGTGTCAGATAACACGGTCCCTGATGGACTCTACCACAAGTCTGACAAACACTGGTCGCTGATCCAGAACTACGACCACTGCTGCTGCTCGAAGCACCTGACCCAAATCTGAACGATCTACGCTGACCTCCACGGCCATGTCTACTGCTCCGATGCACTCGCTGCTGCTGTCTCTGACTCTGCTGAGTCAAACCTCGCTGCTGACTACTCGAACCAACATGAAAACTCGAATATGGAGTAGCCTGCAATCCACTCGACTGAACTCCCAACTGGTAATAATCAGGCATCGCTCCCTGCCTAACTAACCTCAGCTCAATCTCCTTAGCTAGCTCAATCACAGACTCGAGAGTAAGACCTGCTGTGGGCATACCAGCAAAAGCTGAACCCAAACCAGTAACATAGGTAGTAACAGCGAAATACTGATCTCGCATCAGATCCTCAGCATATCTACCCAGACGAAGAAACTCTCGGGTATACTCCTCTACTGATCGATCTCCACGAGAAATACTAGTCAGACGAAGACGATAACTCAAAAGAAGAGGCTCTGGACAAAATCTCCTCATGAATCGCTCTCGAAACTGAGCCCATGTCATCGTCATCATAAAGGGCTGGATCATCTGAATAAACCAATCCAAGGCTGATCCCTCGACAGACAACTCAACAATCATGATCCTCTGGTACTCGGTATGAGCAGTCCGAGTCCTAGTCTCAATCGCATGCAGAAAATCTAAAGGATCAGAAGTACCATCAAAAACAATCCTGCCAACTCGGGCATAGAACAAAGCTGCCTCAGGGTCAGACATACCCTGCTGATAGGCAGGCTGAACAGGCTGAACAACAGGAGGAATAGGAATATCAAATTCAGGCTCAACAGGCTCCTCGTCCTGTAACTCTCTCTGCCTACGGCGACCTGCCGCTCCTCGAGGTCTACCCCTGCCACGACCTCTACGCCTAACTGGCGGCTCAGGAGGTAAAACCTCGTCCTGAAAAGACTCATCATCCTCGGCCTCAACGACCGGTGGAGCGACACGCGCTCGCCTCCTCATTCTGAAAAGACAAACGGAAAGATTCAGACAAAACAGACAACGGAGGAATAACGCTGAAAACTACAACAAGGAATACTCATCAAGACATACTCGAACCTAATACACTGCAGTAGTCCAACAGAAAACACAACTTTAAAACTAGGGCCACAACTCACATAACTAAGCCCTGACACAGAACTCCATTCTGATACGAACTTCGCTCTGATACCAACTTTGTCACGACCCAAAACAGGGGCCATGACCGGCGCTAGGGAACGGGAATTCTTTCGAATCCGGAACCCGTAGCAAGCCTAAAAATAAAAATAAATCATGCAATAACAATAACCATATAATATATATATGTGCAGCGGAAAATAAAATCATAAATATCATAAATATTACAATATCATCCATCTCAACTGGATATAATTCAAAACTCATCACATCGCATATATAATCTCATAAATGTATAATCTTTATACAAATCCAGTTTTACTATAATACATCTCTTTAAACAAATACATAAAATCCAATACTGTAATTTACAGCTACTGCAGTGTCTAGATAAAATAAATAAGACTCAAGTATACAATTTACATAAAGAAGCCGGGGCGGAAGAAATCCGGCGTATCGACCTGCTACTGAGGTCTGAGGAAGTTGACTCTCCTGAAAAATAGTCAACGGAGGGGAGTCAGACCTCACTGAGTGAATTACTATAGTATATATACATACACTCTAAGTGATAATGCATACAGTCAACAGTATATGAGTAATATGTATATATACAGGCAAGTTCATACAGATGCAGAAAAATCATTTTATATATTTTATCTGAAAATCAACTTTTATGAAGGATCACATAGAACCCTAGAATATCGCAACCTCAGAAAATAGTGTTAAACAACACTCTAGCCATACAGGCTCACTGATTCCAAATATATCCACTTAATCCATTTGGACAGTAGACTGGCCCCGAGACACTAAGTCAACCGAGCTCCAGCAGTCTGACTGCCAGTGTGATTGGCCCCGAGACACTTGGTCAACCGAGCTCCAGCAATCACACCCAAACCACATCTCACATATCAATAATCATAATCAAATCAATATCCACAAATAAGTTAGTAATATAGCCTAAATACTATAGGCGTACCGGTACGTACTCGGTCCTAGTGCTGCCCACTAGGTAGCACGTTCTATTGATATCCTTCATTAATAATATGAATCATTCATTCACAATAAATGATGCATGAATTTAAATAAATCAACAATATAAACCATATATATACCGAAAATATACCAAACATAAACCAGGTATATTTTGAGTATATATACGTCAAATAAATTCAATCAAATCATGAATTAAACTAAAAATATATTTAAAAACATTTTAAATATATTTTATTAATAAAACATGTATATAATTTATTATATACCAAAAATATACCAAAAATATACTTGAATATAAATCATGTTATTTATGCATAATTAGTCAAAATAAAACATGCATTTTCTAAATCATGCATCCTAAGCATATATATATAATATAGTAACTCACCTAATGCGCTCCACGAGACAGGTCCGACGGGCCTGGTCCACTAACCCTCGGTCTCGGCGCAACTAAACAAGAAATAATTACTCGACATCAGAATAACCCTAACAGAAATCCTAGAATTCAATCTAGAGTATTAAATACAGAATCGAAAATTAGGGTTCGACTGGATATCACGTTTTACGAGAATTCTATCGGAAATCCGACAGAACCTCCCCTGTAAAACGGACATCTCTCTACTCAAAAGAGTAGAGCCGACCCTGCAAAGAAAATACACTTCGAAAATAAACACCACCATCAATCACAACCCCTCGGTCGGACTCCAGACTACAATCTGTCGACCGGGGTCCACAAACACAGAATATATATTCAAATATACCAAAAATATCCTTAAATCATAAAAATACATTTTATAGGTAAAAATTACATAATTAACCTTGAAACACTATAAAAATCGATTAAAACTCATTTTATTTGAAAAACCGTATATTATATATATAATTGAAAATAATTCACGAAAAATAGTTTTAATTAGTTAAAAATACTAAATAATTTATGGAAATCATTTTTATACCTTAAATAAACATTTAAACCAATTAAATTACATTTTTAGACAATTTAGGGTAAAATTACCAAAATACCCCTATATATATATATATACCTAAATTACTTCAAAAATTCACTAAAAATCATACAATTATCCAAAATTAATTTTCTCAACATATTTATCAATAACATAAATATTTAACTCAATTTACCAATTAAATTCAAATAAAAACACAATTAACTTAATTTTACAAAATCACATAAACTTCAATAATTAACAATAAATACTTAGAAATTCATAAAAATTCCAAATAAATTCCTATAATTCATTTCAACACCTAATTCAACCATAAACTCCAATTTCATAATTTAAATAATTAATTTCCGAAAATTCGAAAATAATATTAAAATATTCAAAAATACCCAAAAATCCAAACAATCTCCAAAAATTCTACAAAAATTCATACATGAAGATTAAACTACCAGGAACAACATTTGTGAAGGAAGTTTCCATGAATCATCCAAATTGAAGCTCAAAACAATCGAAAACCAAAAGTGGCCGAAATATTCAACTCAAAACCTAAGCAATTCTAGACCGTTTTAGCTCAAACAAAAGCTAGAATAACACTCACCGGAGCTCAAGGAGAAGATAGAGACCGGCGGTGTCGAAAACGGTGGCCGGAGGAGGGAGAAACGACGTGAGGAATAGTGGTGGTCCGGCGCCTACCTACGGGAAGAAGAAGAAGAAGAAGAAGAAAAAGAAAAAGAAAGAAAAGGAAAGAGAAAAGAAAAGAAAAAGAAAGAAAAAGGAAAAGAAAAAGAAAAAAAAAGAAAAAAGAAAAAAAATAATAAATTTTAATAATTTAATAATAAATAAAATAATCAAATAATAATAAATAAATAATAAAATATTAGGGTAATAATAAACCCTAATTAAATATACACACAGAGGCTTTATTTAATAATTTAAAAATATGTATGAGTTCATGCAAACCCGTAAATACATTTAAAATAATTAATAATACATTGTTTACGTGAAAATTTCCCCGAAAATGAAAGTCCCGGGAAAATTTTACGTAAAATACTGAAAATAATAGACAGTAATTAAAATAGGTTTAAAATACATATTAACTCATAAAAATATCATATAAAATACAAAAAATCACTGACACTGCATATCCCGGTACAGTGTAAAAATATTTTAAAAAACACGGGATATTACAGTCTTCCCCCCTTACAAGAATTCGTCCCCGAATTCCAAAAACAAGATTACAGAATCAGGAAGGAAAGAGATACGGGTAAGAAGCTCGCATCTCAGCTTCAGTCTCCCACGTATGCTCTTCAACTCTGTCACTACGCCACAAAACCTTGACCATCGGAATCTGCTTCGATCGCAACTGTCGAACTTGAAAATCAACGATCGCCACAGGTTCTTGCACAAACGTCAAATCTTCATTCACTTCCACACTGTCGGGTTGCAACACGTGTGAAGGATCTGAGATATACTTCCTCAACATCGAGATATGAAATACTGGATGCACTTGTGACATATTCGGAGGCAAATCCAACCGATATGCAACAGTGCCAACTCTCTCCAGAATCTCAAACGGTCCAATATATCTCGGTGCTAACTTACCCTTCCTGCCAAATCTCATCACACCCTTCATCGGAGATACTTTCAGAAAAACGAAATCTCCAACCTGAAACTCCACATCTCTGCGCCTAGGATCCGCATAACTCTTCTGCCGGCTAACTGCGGTCTCTAACCTACGCTTGATCACGGCGACTTTCTCTGCAGCATCTTGAACCATCTCTGGTCCAGTCAAAGCTCTCTCACCAATCTCATCCCAACTCAACGGGGATCTACACTTCCTTCCATACAACGCCTCATATGGTGCCATGCCAATACTGCTATGGTAGCTGTTATTATATGCAAATTCAACAAGCGACAAATGATCATCCCAGCTACCTCTCAAATCCAAGACACACATCCTCAACATATCTTCCAGTGTCTGGATCGTCCTCTCAGACTGACCATCTGTCTGAGGATGAAAAGTAGTACTGAAATCCAACCTAGTGCCCATCGCTTCTTGCAACTTCTGCCAAAAACGAGAAGTAAACACCGAACCTCTATCTGACACAATGGACACAGGTACTCCATGAAGGCATACAATATGCTTCACGTACAACTTCGCCAATCTAGCAACTGAATATGTAGCTCTCACAGGCAAGAAATGTGCAGACTTCGTCAATCTGTCTACAATCACCCAGATGGAATCGTATCCATCCTTCGAACGAGGTAAACCGACCACAAAATCCATAGCTATCCTTTCCCACTTCCACTCGGGAATAGGAAGAGGCTGAAGCTTCCCAGAAGGCTTCTGATGTTCAGCTTTCACTTGCTGACACGTCAAGCACTTAGCAACATAATCAGCAACATCCTTCTTCAATCCATCCCACCAGTATAGATCTCTGATACTGTGGTACATCTTAGTAACACCAGGATGAACGCTGTAAGCTGTAGAATGTGCTTCCTCTAAAATCTCTTCTCTCAAATCATCCACATCAGGAACACACAGTCTACCACTGATCCACAACACACCATCATCATCGAGTGTGAAATCAGTGAACTTCCCTGCTCTGACATTCTCTGCAAGCTCTTCCAGAATAGGATCTCGGCTCTGAGCTGCTTTAATCCTATCCCTTAGTACAGATCGTACTTTAAACTGAGCTAGCAGTCCACCTGATCTACTGATCTTCATCATCAGACCTTGATCCACCATCAGATGCAATTCCTGGATCAATGGTCTCCTCTCAACACCAATGTGAGCAAGACTACCTGAAGACTTCCTACTCAAGGCATCTGCTACCACATTAGCTTTACCCGGATGGTAAAGAATCTCGCAATCATAATCCTTCAACAGTTCCAACCATCTTCTCTGCCTCAAATTCAAATCTCGCTGCTGAAAAATGTACTTAAGGCTCTTGTGATCAGTAAATATCTCACAAGTCACCCCGTACAAATAATGTCTCCAAATCTTCAAAGCAAAGATCACTGCAGCCATCTCCAGATCATGTGTAGGATAGTTCTGCTCATGCTTCTTCAACTGCCTCGAAGCATAGGCTATCACCCTTCCATTCTGCATCAACACACAACCAAGACCAATTCTAGAGGCATCACAGTAAACTGTGAACTTATCCACACTATTAGGCAAAGCTAATACTGGCGCTGTGGTCAACTTCTCCTTCAACAACTGAAAACTATTCTCACAAGCTTCTGACCACTCAAATCTAACATTCTTCTGAGTCAAGCGAGTCATAGGGGCTGCAATCCTGGAAAAATCCTGCACAAACCGCCTATAATACCCGGCTAAACCCAGAAAACTCCGAATCTCAGTAACTGAAGTAGGTCTAGGCCACTCAGATACTGCTTCAATCTTCTGTGGATCAACCCGAATACCTTCTTTAGACACTACGTGTCCAAGAAAAGAAACACTCTCCATCCAGAAATCACACTTCGAGAATTTAGCATAAAGCTGATGATCTCTCAGTGTCTGTAGTACAATCCTCAAGTGATATACATGCTCTTCCATACTCCTCGAATATACCAGTATATCATCAATGAAGACTACCACAAACTGATCCACATACGGTCGGAATACTCTGTTCATCAGGTCCATAAAAGCTGCTGGTGCATTAGTCAAACCAAAAGACATCACCAGAAACTCATAATGACCATATCTAGTGCGGAACGCTGTCTTAGGAATATCAGCTTCACTAATCCGCAGCTGATGATAACCCGACCTCAAGTCAATCTTAGAAAAGAATTGTGCACCCTGGAGCTGATCAAACAAATCATCTATCCTCGGGAGAGGATACTTATTCTTCACTGTCACCTTATTCAACTCTCTATAATCAATGCACAGTCTCAGGGTACCATCCTTCTTCTTCACAAACAAGACTGGTGCACCCCAAGGAGAAACACTAGGTCTAATAAAACCTT
Source organism: Mallotus nudiflorus (assembly GCA_947683625.1). Lineage (NCBI taxonomy): Eukaryota > Viridiplantae > Streptophyta > Magnoliopsida > Malpighiales > Euphorbiaceae > Mallotus > Mallotus nudiflorus. Next base: position 8,962 of record CANTUR010000530.1, on the reverse strand, counting down.
TATCCAACAACTCTTGCAACTGCTCCTTCAACTCTCTCAACTCTGCAGGAGCCATACGATAAGGTGTCATAGATATAGGAGTAGTACCTGGTACCACATCAATACAGAACTCAATCTCTCTATGAGGTGGTAAACCTGGCAACTCCTCGGGAAAAACATCAGGAAACTCACAAGCAACAGGAACATCTGTGAGTGACAACTTCTCCACTGACGTATCCCTGACCAATGCCAAATATCCCTGACAACCTTTCCTCAATAACTTCCTAGCCGTAATAACAGAAATAAGATTCTGAGGTGCTGAACTCCTATCACCAACAAACTTAAAATCTACTTCACCAGGAATTCTAAAAATCACCTCCTTATTCCTGCAATCTACCACGGCATAGTACTGAGACAACCAATCCATTCCCAAAATAACATCGAACTCCATCACATCCAACAAAATCAAATCGGCGGGTAATTCTCTATCTCCCACGAGAACTGGACAACCAGAAAGAACAATATCGGCGTCCAAAGAATCGCTCAGAGGAGTGGCAACAGACAAAGGAAAAGCCATCCTCGAAGCTTGCCAACAAGATTTAGAAGCAAAAACAGGAGAAACAAAGGAATGCGTGGCACCCGGATCAAACAAAACCAAAGCATCCAGGTAACAAACAGAAAGAATACCTGCCACGACTGCATTAGATGCCTGAGCATCCTGCTGAGTCAGATGAAAAACTCTGGCCTGGCCTCGACCTCCCTGCTGACTGGTAGAAGCCTGGCCAACGCCTCGGGTACCTCCTCTCATACCTCTACCACGACTCTGCTGTGGAACAAACTGAGTAGAACTCTGATGCTGGGCTGGTGGTAACTGAAATGGCATAGGTGCAGCACTAGCAATCGACTGCTGTGGGAATCGCGAAATCTGCTGCTGCTGATATCCAGAATAAGGACACGATCTGGCAAAATGTCCTGTCTGCCCGCATCTGAAACATGTCAGTGGTGTCAGATAACACGGTCCCTGATGGACTCTACCACAAGTCTGACAAACACTGGTCGCTGATCCAGAACTACGACCACTGCTGCTGCTCGAAGCACCTGACCCAAATCTGAACGATCTACGCTGACCTCCACGGCCATGTCTACTGCTCCGATGCACTCGCTGCTGCTGTCTCTGACTCTGCTGAGTCAAACCTCGCTGCTGACTACTCGAACCAACATGAAAACTCGAATATGGAGTAGCCTGCAATCCACTCGACTGAACTCCCAACTGGTAATAATCAGGCATCGCTCCCTGCCTAACTAACCTCAGCTCAATCTCCTTAGCTAGCTCAATCACAGACTCGAGAGTAAGACCTGCTGTGGGCATACCAGCAAAAGCTGAACCCAAACCAGTAACATAGGTAGTAACAGCGAAATACTGATCTCGCATCAGATCCTCAGCATATCTACCCAGACGAAGAAACTCTCGGGTATACTCCTCTACTGATCGATCTCCACGAGAAATACTAGTCAGACGAAGACGATAACTCAAACGAAGAGGCTCTGGACAAAATCTCCTCATGAATCGCTCTCGAAACTGAGCCCATGTCATCGTCATCATAAAGGGCTGGATCATCTGAATAAACCAATCCAAGGCTGATCCCTCGACAGACAACTCAACAATCATGATCCTCTGGTACTCGGTATGAGCAGTCCGAGTCCTAGTCTCAATCGCATGCAGAAAATCTAAAGGATCAGAAGTACCATCAAAAACAATCCTGCCAACTCGGGCATAGAACAAAGCTGCCTCAGGGTCAGACATACCCTGCTGATAGGCAGGCTGAACAGGCTGAACAACAGGAGGAATAGGAATATCAAATTCAGGCTCAACAGGCTCCTCGTCCTGTAACTCTCTCTGCCTACGGCGACCTGCCGCTCCTCGAGGTCTACCCCTGCCACGACCTCTACGCCTAACTGGCGGCTCAGGAGGTAAAACCTCGTCCTGAAAAGACTCATCATCCTCGGCCTCAACGACCGGTGGAGCGACACGCGCTCGCCTCCTCATTCTGAAAAGACAAACGGAAAGATTCAGACAAAACAGACAACGGAGGAATAACGCTGAAAACTACAACAAGGAATACTCATCAAGACATACTCGAACCTAATACACTGCAGTAGTCCAACAGAAAACACAACTTTAAAACTAGGGCCACAACTCACATAACTAAGCCCTGACACAGAACTCCATTCTGATACGAACTTCGCTCTGATACCAACTTTGTCACGACCCAAAACAGGGGCCATGACCGGCGCTAGGGAACGGGAATTCTTTCGAATCCGGAACCCGTAGCAAGCCTAAAAATAAAAATAAATCATGCAATAACAATAACCATATAATATATATATGTGCAGCGGAAAATAAAATCATAAATATCATAAATATTACAATATCATCCATCTCAACTGGATATAATTCAAAACTCATCACATCGCATATATAATCTCATAAATGTATAATCTTTATACAAATCCAGTTTTACTATAATACATCTCTTTAAACAAATACATAAAATCCAATACTGTAATTTACAGCTACTGCAGTGTCTAGATAAAATAAATAAGACTCAAGTATACAATTTACATAAAGAAGCCGGGGCGGAAGAAATCCGGCGTATCGACCTGCTACTGAGGTCTGAGGAAGTTGACTCTCCTGAAAAATAGTCAACGGAGGGGAGTCAGACCTCACTGAGTGAATTACTATAGTATATATACATACACTCTAAGTGATAATGCATACAGTCAACAGTATATGAGTAATATGTATATATACAGGCAAGTTCATACAGATGCAGAAAAATCATTTTATATATTTTATCTGAAAATCAACTTTTATGAAGGATCACATAGAACCCTAGAATATCGCAACCTCAGAAAATAGTGTTAAACAACACTCTAGCCATACAGGCTCACTGATTCCAAATATATCCACTTAATCCATTTGGACAGTAGACTGGCCCCGAGACACTAAGTCAACCGAGCTCCAGCAGTCTGACTGCCAGTGTGATTGGCCCCGAGACACTTGGTCAACCGAGCTCCAGCAATCACACCCAAACCACATCTCACATATCAATAATCATAATCAAATCAATATCCACAAATAAGTTAGTAATATAGCCTAAATACTATAGGCGTACCGGTACGTACTCGGTCCTAGTGCTGCCCACTAGGTAGCACGTTCTATTGATATCCTTCATTAATAATATGAATCATTCATTCACAATAAATGATGCATGAATTTAAATAAATCAACAATATAAACCATATATATACCGAAAATATACCAAACATAAACCAGGTATATTTTGAGTATATATACGTCAAATAAATTCAATCAAATCATGAATTAAACTAAAAATATATTTAAAAACATTTTAAATATATTTTATTAATAAAACATGTATATAATTTATTATATACCAAAAATATACCAAAAATATACTTGAATATAAATCATGTTATTTATGCATAATTAGTCAAAATAAAACATGCATTTTCTAAATCATGCATCCTAAGCATATATATATAATATAGTAACTCACCTAATGCGCTCCACGAGACAGGTCCGACGGGCCTGGTCCACTAACCCTCGGTCTCGGCGCAACTAAACAAGAAATAATTACTCGACATCAGAATAACCCTAACAGAAATCCTAGAATTCAATCTAGAGTATTAAATACAGAATCGAAAATTAGGGTTCGACTGGATATCACGTTTTACGAGAATTCTATCGGAAATCCGACAGAACCTCCCCTGTAAAACGGACATCTCTCTACTCAAAAGAGTAGAGCCGACCCTGCAAAGAAAATACACTTCGAAAATAAACACCACCATCAATCACAACCCCTCGGTCGGACTCCAGACTACAATCTGTCGACCGGGGTCCACAAACACAGAATATATATTCAAATATACCAAAAATATCCTTAAATCATAAAAATACATTTTATAGGTAAAAATTACATAATTAACCTTGAAACACTATAAAAATCGATTAAAACTCATTTTATTTGAAAAACCGTATATTATATATATAATTGAAAATAATTCACGAAAAATAGTTTTAATTAGTTAAAAATACTAAATAATTTATGGAAATCATTTTTATACCTTAAATAAACATTTAAACCAATTAAATTACATTTTTAGACAATTTAGGGTAAAATTACCAAAATACCCCTATATATATATATATACCTAAATTACTTCAAAAATTCACTAAAAATCATACAATTATCCAAAATTAATTTTCTCAACATATTTATCAATAACATAAATATTTAACTCAATTTACCAATTAAATTCAAATAAAAACACAATTAACTTAATTTTACAAAATCACATAAACTTCAATAATTAACAATAAATACTTAGAAATTCATAAAAATTCCAAATAAATTCCTATAATTCATTTCAACACCTAATTCAACCATAAACTCCAATTTCATAATTTAAATAATTAATTTCCGAAAATTCGAAAATAATATTAAAATATTCAAAAATACCCAAAAATCCAAACAATCTCCAAAAATTCTACAAAAATTCATACATGAAGATTAAACTACCAGGAACAACATTTGTGAAGGAAGTTTCCATGAATCATCCAAATTGAAGCTCAAAAAAATCGAAAACCAAAAGTGGCCGAAATATTCAACTCAAAACCTAAGCAATTCTAGACCGTTTTAGCTCAAACAAAAGCTAGAATAACACTCACCGGAGCTCAAGGAGAAGATAGAGACCGGCGGTGTCGAAAACGGTGGCCGGAGGAGGGAGAAACGACGTGAGGAATAGTGGTGGTCCGGCGCCTACCTACGGGAAGAAGAAGAAGAAGAAGAAGAAAAAGAAAAAGAAAGAAAAGGAAAGAGAAAAGAAAAGAAAAAGAAAGAAAAAGGAAAAGAAAAAGAAAAAAAAAGAAAAAAGAAAAAAAATAATAAATTTTAATAATTTAATAATAAATAAAATAATCAAATAATAATAAATAAATAATAAAATATTAGGGTAATAATAAACCCTAATTAAATATACACACAGAGGCTTTATTTAATAATTTAAAAATATGTATGAGTTCATGCAAACCCGTAAATACATTTAAAATAATTAATAATACATTGTTTACGTGAAAATTTCCCCGAAAATGAAAGTCCCGGGAAAATTTTACGTAAAATACTGAAAATAATAGACAGTAATTAAAATAGGTTTAAAATACATATTAACTCATAAAAATATCATATAAAATACAAAAAATCACTGACACTGCATATCCCGGTACAGTGTAAAAATATTTTAAAAAACACGAGATATTACAGTCTTCCCCCCTTACAAGAATTCGTCCCCGAATTCCAAAAACAAGATTACAGAATCAGGAAGGAAAGAGATACGGGTAAGAAGCTCGCATCTCAGCTTCAGTCTCCCACGTATGCTCTTCAACTCTGTCACTACGCCACAAAACCTTGACCATCGGAATCTGCTTCGATCGCAACTGTCGAACTTGAAAATCAACGATCGCCACAGGTTCTTGCACAAACGTCAAATCTTCATTCACTTCCACACTGTCGGGTTGCAACACGTGTGAAGGATCTGAGATATACTTCCTCAACATCGAGATATGAAATACTGGATGCACTTGTGACATATTCGGAGGCAAATCCAACCGATATGCAACAGTGCCAACTCTCTCCAGAATCTCAAACGGTCCAATATATCTCGGTGCTAACTTACCCTTCCTGCCAAATCTCATCACACCCTTCATCGGAGATACTTTCAGAAAAACGAAATCTCCAACCTGAAACTCCACATCTCTGCGCCTAGGATCCGCATAACTCTTCTGCCGGCTAACTGCGGTCTCTAACCTACGCTTGATCACGGCGACTTTCTCTGCAGCATCTTGAACCATCTCTGGTCCAGTCAAAGCTCTCTCACCAATCTCATCCCAACTCAACGGGGATCTACACTTCCTTCCATACAACGCCTCATATGGTGCCATGCCAATACTGCTATGGTAGCTGTTATTATATGCAAATTCAACAAGCGACAAATGATCATCCCAGCTACCTCTCAAATCCAAGACACACATCCTCAACATATCTTCCAGTGTCTGGATCGTCCTCTCAGACTGACCATCCTGTCTGAGGATGAAAAGTAGTACTGAAATCCAACCTAGTGCCCATCGCTTCTTGCAACTTCTGCCAAAAACGAGAAGTAAACACCGAACCTCTATCTGACACAATGGACACAGGTACTCCATGAAGGCATACAATATGCTTCACGTACAACTTCGCCAATCTAGCAACTGAATATGTAGCTCTCACAGGCAAGAAATGTGCAGACTTCGTCAATCTGTCTACAATCACCCAGATGAATCGTATCCATCCTTCGAACGAGGTAAACCGACCACAAAATCCATAGCTATCCTTTCCCACTTCCACTCGGGAATAGGAAGAGGCTGAAGCTTCCCAGAAGGCTTCTGATGTTCAGCTTTCACTTGCTGACACGTCAAGCACTTAGCAACATAATCAGCAACATCCTTCTTCAATCCATCCCACCAGTATAGATCTCTGATACTGTGGTACATCTTAGTAACACCAGGATGAACGCTGTAAGCTGTAGAATGTGCTTCCTCTAAAATCTCTTCTCTCAAATCATCCACATCAGGAACACACAGTCTACCACTGATCCACAACACACCATCATCATCGAGTGTGAAATCAGTGAACTTCCCTGCTCTGACATTCTCTGCAAGCTCTTCCAGAATAGGATCTCGGCTCTGAGCTGCTTTAATCCTATCCCTTAGTACAGATCGTACTTTAAACTGAGCTAGCAGTCCACCTGATCTACTGATCTTCATCATCAGACCTTGATCCACCATCAGATGCAATTCCTGGATCAATGGTCTCCTCTCAACACCAATGTGAGCAAGACTACCTGAAGACTTCCTACTCAAGGCATCTGCTACCACATTAGCTTTACCCGGATGGTAAAGAATCTCGCAATCATAATCCTTCAACAGTTCCAACCATCTTCTCTGCCTCAAATTCAAATCTCGCTGCTGAAAAATGTACTTAAGGCTCTTGTGATCAGTAAATATCTCACAAGTCACCCCGTACAAATAATGTCTCCAAATCTTCAAAGCAAAGATCACTGCAGCCATCTCCAGATCATGTGTAGGATAGTTCTGCTCATGCTTCTTCAACTGCCTCGAAGCATAGGCTATCACCCTTCCATTCTGCATCAACACACAACCAAGACCAATTCTAGAGGCATCACAGTAAACTGTGAACTTATCCACACTATTAGGCAAAGCTAATACTGGCGCTGTGGTCAACTTCTCCTTCAACAACTGAAAACTATTCTCACAAGCTTCTGACCACTCAAATCTAACATTCTTCTGAGTCAAGCGAGTCATAGGGGCTGCAATCCTGGAAAAATCCTGCACAAACCGCCTATAATACCCGGCTAAACCCAGAAAACTCCGAATCTCAGTAACTGAAGTAGGTCTAGGCCACTCAGATACTGCTTCAATCTTCTGTGGATCAACCCGAATACCTTCTTTAGACACTACGTGTCCAAGAAAAGAAACACTCTCCATCCAGAAATCACACTTCGAGAATTTAGCATAAAGCTGATGATCTCTCAGTGTCTGTAGTACAATCCTCAAGTGATATACATGCTCTTCCATACTCCTCGAATATACCAGTATATCATCAATGAAGACTACACAAACTGATCCACATACGGTCGGAATACTCTGTTCATCAGGTCCATAAAAGCTGCTGGTGCATTAGTCAAACCAAAAGACATCACCAGAAACTCATAATGACCATATCTAGTGCGGAACGCTGTCTTAGGAATATCAGCTTCACTAATCCGCAGCTGATGATAACCCGACCTCAAGTCAATCTTAGAAAAGAATTGTGCACCCTGGAGCTGATCAAACAAATCATCTATCCTCGGGAGAGGATACTTATTCTTCACTGTCACCTTATTCAACTCTCTATAATCAATGCACAGTCTCAGGGTACCATCCTTCTTCTTCACAAACAAGACTGGTGCACCCCAAGGAGAAACACTAGGTCTAATAAAACCTTTATCCAACAACTCTTGCACTGCTCCTTCAACTCTCTCAACTCTGCAGGAGCCATACGATAAGGTGTCATAGATATAGGAGTAGTACCTGGTACCACATCAATACAGAACTCAATCTCTCTATGAGGTGGTAAACCTGGCAACTCCTCGGGAAAAAACATCAGGAAACTCACAAGCAACAGGAACATCTGTGAGTGACAACTTCTCCACTGACGTATCCCTGACCAATGCCAAATATCCCTGACAACCTTTCCTCAATAACTTCCTAGCCGTAATAACAGAAATAAGATTCTGAGGTGCTGAACTCCTATCACCAACAAACTTAAAATCTACTTCACCAGGAATTCTAAAAATCACCTCCTTATTCCTGCAATCTACCACGGCATAGTACTGAGACAACCAATCCATTCCCAAAATAACATCGAACTCCATCACATCCAACAAAATCAAATCGGCGGGTAATTCTCTATCTCCCACGAGAACTGGACAACCAGAAAGAACAATATCGGCGTCCAAAGAATCGCTCAGAGGAGTGGCAACAGACAAAGGAAAAGCCATCCTCGAAGCTTGCCAACAAGATTTAGAAGCAAAAACAGGAGAAACAAAGGAATGCGTGGCACCCGGATCAAACAAAACCAAAGCATCCAGGTAACAAACAGAAAGAATACCTGCCACGACTGCATTAGATGCCTGAGCATCCTGCTGAGTCAGATGAAAAACTCTGGCCTGGCCTCGACCTCCCTGCTGACTGGTAGAAGCTTGGCCAACGCCTCGGGTACCTCCTCTCATACCTCTACCACGACTCTGCTGTGGAACAAACTGAGTAGAACTCTGATGCTGGGCTGGTGGTAACTGAAATGGC